>APFE030509604.1:32228-57325 GCA_000404065.3 Pinus taeda | reverse complement strand
AAGGAGGTATTTTCATTTGTATCATCCAAGAATTGTTCATTTATGTAATGTAAAGGAGGTTGCCCCCTCGAAGAGGCTGAATTCTAAGGCGTTGATCTATCTTTTCTATCTTTTCTTGAGTTGGTTTCATAACAACAACCCTATGACTCTTTAACACCTACGCACTTCGCGACCACAAAATGCGGAGTCTTTCCACTTGGATTACAAAATTGGACCAAAATATGGGCTTTTAGCCCCGAAACTGCCCTTGGGGGATTCTGTGCCCAACAAGCCCCCTACAAAAACATCATGACTCACCCTCGAGTCACTCTACAGGCACGAATATCTTAGCACAAAGACCTCCCAACTCCGTTTGGATAACCGCAACCTCTACCCCCTTGAGCCAGGTCCGCGACTCCAATTCAATTGTTCTAGCAGTCGTATCAATCTGTCGGTGCGTTAGCTGCTCAGTCGCCCTAAGTGCGGCCCCTAAAAAATAATGTCATTTGGGAGCAATGAAGTTTGTAGGGTGCTCTTGCTCTCATCTATGTCCTTCGACACCTTGGCTTTGCCCTTGCGTGAAGGAACATATTCTGGTAACCGGGTAATAGGATATGCACCCTGGGTTTCGACTTCTATTTCCAAATCCTCCTCATCCACCAGGATTTCTTCAGATTCTTCCTCTTCTGCCTCCAGATTAATGGCCTTCCCCTTTTCCTACAAGGTGAGTTTGGTCCTCTATAGGTTTCTTGGTGAGATGCACACTGGGATCATAGCCTGCTTATCCTTCTTAGGTCTCAGTGTTCTGGGTGATTTAGGGACCTCAACTATCACTCCGGCACTCTCTAGGGCTTCTACTACTGCAATTTCCTACGCGGCTTCCTCGGGTGTTGACATCATTATGGTTAGGAGGTCTTTCGTCTTCTTCAGTAATCTCTCAAACATTGAACTTGCTCTCAGAGCCTTAAAATTCGCAAGGTCCATACACAGCTGAAGTGCAACAACTGAATTTTCAAAATGCCAAGTGTTTTTCGCTGGACAACCACTTGTAATTTATAGGGCCTTTTGAATTCAAATTCGACCATTCCCCCCACATTCGGCCCATTAATGCTAGATTGGCGACAAATTTCCAAGAATCTAATCCATAAAGTTTGCCTTAAATGCCCGCCGCTCGCTCCATTTGGCCTTAAATAGACCATAAAATGGTGAATAGTGACTTTAACGATCACTTTTCGGTGGAACTGTGTGCGAGCGCAGCTGTCTTTGCGCTGTCGCAGACCCTGTGACACTTCGCTGCTTCGTGCAGTCCTGACATCGCGCAGCTCCCCAACCTGGGTAGTGTAGTTTATAATTCCGCACCTCCTTTCAGTTGCGTGGAGCGCTAAGACTGTGCAACTTTCATTTAGTCACATGGCCAGATCGCTAGTGTATGGCTTCAAGCGACTGCCATTCACCTTTCCTGGGAAGGGTTCTCCATTTAACTTGACCAGTTGTATTGTGCCTCCATCGGTAATCTTCTTAATAACATACGGCCCTAACTAGTGCATCTTGAATTTTCCAGGGAATTTATCAAACTTACTATCATACAACAAAACCAAATCGTTTACCTTGAACGTGCGCAGCTTGATGTGTCAACCATGCCATGCTTTTTCACGCTTCTTCTGGACCTATTGGTGAAATCCAACCAAAAACCGTTCTTCTTCAAGCTCATCCAGCTGCGCGAGCCTCTCTTCTAGGGCTTCGTGATCCTCCATACCTATGACCACTGCTATGGGTAGACTAGGCATGATGTATTCCATAGGAATTACAACTTCCACACCATAGACAATCCTAAAAGGGGTTTGTCCCTTCAGCTTTTTGCATGTTGTCCGATAAGCCCACAATACTACAGGTATGCATAGGTCCCAATCAGTTCAATGAGCATTGCAAACCTTGGTCAGCACGTTTTCAAGCACTTTGTTGAACGCCTCCACTGTCCCGTTAGCCTGTGGGTGATCTGAAAATGAGATCTTAAATCAATATTAAGGTATTACAGACTCATGTGCAAGATTGCCTATATTATTTAGTGCAATGGATCGAAAATATTGCGAATAATATAGACATTTAACAATTGGAAAACATAACAATTCAACACATCAACACAGTAAATAATCAAGGAGTTCACCAGACTTCCTGGCTACGTCTCCTGGTCCAAGCTTTCAGTGTCGACCTCTATATTATGTCTTCAAGAATGGATTTTACAGGTGTGAGCTCAATCAGAGCCATAGCACAACAACAGTGATATTACACAGGGATTTCACTTGAAAAACTCGAGTTTAAAGAGTACACAGACTCTCCCTCTTAGTGCCTTTGATCAAATGCTCGTAGCTGCATTTTCTTTGACTCTTTGTCTCTGAGCAAGTTCTTCTCTGTCTCTGTCTCTACCATTGAGTGGTTTTTAAGCCTCTCGGCCCTGTCCGTTCACCTTCCTTTTCGGGCTCCCTACCTCCCGGCCTTTGTCCCTTTATCTCCCTGCCGAGCGTTAAACATTCATTGCAAAACGCTTAAGGCACATAGGTAGCCATCCACAAACGAAAAGATCTTGGGCACGGGTGAAAATCCCCTGAAATTACACTTCTCTGTTTACATAGAGAAATACCAGGAAAAAACTAAAAACACAGTAAATCTCGACCGAAACACCAAAGCAGGACTTCAAACAATATAAAGTTCACCCCATAATCCTTTTAGGTACACGCTTGATGGCTATCGCAAGTCCACTGTTGATCCATGATCTCCCAATCCAACGGCTGACAGCCATGTCGGGTGGCCTATGTGCATGGAGATTACCTGCTCAAAAAAGCGGTTTTCTCTCTCCTGCGGCATGCTATGTGTCGGCCAGTGTATGGGATCGAGCAGAGCCTCTCCAATACCACTTACTGCTTGAAGTCTGCCCGAAATACCGTTTACCACGGAAGTCAAATTATATGAAGCAGTATTTATAAACCTTTCAGGTCCGCCATTCTATCACAATATCACAAGATCACATTACATGTGGCCAAACATTAATACACGAGGAAATACAAAGAAATCCACAAAAACCAGACTTAAAATATATTTAAATCGCGTCCATAATCCCTATCGGGTTCGGCCTTTATCGAATGTCGCAAAGCCCGTGGTCCTCTTGGCATCACCCCTTTGTTATATTGCCATGCGATAAGTCGCAATTGCATATTGCTTGTATCTCTGGCCGGCGGTAAGTCGTTCCCTTTTAAATTTGTGATGCGATAATGCAATCTCTGCCATTGATCTACGCGCTCGATCAACAGTCCGCATTAATTCACTGGATCATGATCGCAATTCCCACAAGGTTGCCTCTGATACACTCGGCTGGCCTGCTCCAATGGGATATCCCGATTTAATTTGGGCCGTTGATCTGTCTGATCTGATGGATCTTGTGCAACGTTACTTCAACCTTCTCTTAACTCTGTTTTCTGCCTTTCTTCTTGGTTTTTCTTCTACGATAGTGTTTTGCGATAATATGTATATGAAGACTTAGAGGTTTCAAGATCCATTTTGGATCATGCATTCCCAATGAAAAGCTTTTGGACCACCAAAAGTTGGTTTTAGGCATCGATCAAGTGAGGATACAATTCCCTCACTTGTCCAATTTCTATCCATCGTGCCTTGCTTGGATTTGAACCCTTGAGTCCGACTCTCAGGTACTCAACATCCCCTTGACACGTAGTTCTTACCTTCTTGTCCAGAACTATGTCTTCCTGTAACTCATTGAGATACTGAGGCAACAAATCCCCAATAGAAGGCAACTGACTTTGCTCTTTAGGATCTTCAATCAATGAGGGTTCATACAATCTCAAGTTTTCTGCATTAACGACTGAATAGATCTGCGTATAAGCCGATAAATCAAGGCGAAAAGAATTCTCACCAATTTTATCCAGTATCTTGAAAGGTCCATACCTTATTGGTTTTAGCTTCTTACCTTCACCTTGCATTCTATCTTTGCTGATGTACAGCCAGACTTGATCACCAACTTGAAAAATATGCTCAACTCAATGCTTTTCATGTCTTGCCTTGTACTTGGCTTGACTTATTTCCAGCTGTTCCTGTACTGCCTGGTGAATTTCCTGGATTTTTTCAATGAACTTGGTTGCTTTGTCCACATCACTATGTCCATGAACTGCTATGTCTTTACCAAAGAAAAAATCCAAGGGAGACTTTGGTATAAAACCAAAACAAGTCTCAAAAGGAGATCTCTAAGTAGAAGAGTGCTTGGCACGGTTGTAAGCATGCTGCATATAGCACATATGCTCATCTCAAAACTTGGTATTCTTACTGCAATAGCCTCTGAGCAACTGGATCACTGTCCTGTTGACCACTTCTGTCTGATCATTTGTTTGTGGATGAAATGTTGTGCTCTTCTTCAACCTGGTGTCCATCAAATCCAATAGATTTGACCAAAACTTCCCAACAAATCGAGAATCTCGATTAGATACAATAGAAGTGGGTAACCCAAAATGAACCCATACATTATGAAAGAACAACTTTGTCGTTTGTTCAACGGTAACCTGCTTGTTACAAGATATAAAAATACAAATTTTACTGAACCTATGCACAACAACATACAAATAATCATGACCTTTTCTAGATTTTGGCAATCCCCCAACAAAGTCCATGGAAACACTTTCCCAAGGATGAGAAGGCACTGGGAGTGGAGTGTACAAGCCTAATTTTCTATTACTTGGTTTGCTTGTAACACACATTGTACATCCTTTGATATATCTAGAAACTGTCTCATGCATTATCGACCAATAACAAAACCTTTGCAATTGTGCAACTATTTTACTTACACCAAAATGACCTGATATAAGAGAAGTATCTGCTTCTCAGATTATGCTAACTCTTTCAGTTTGTGGAATGCATAACTTTCCCAAATGATATAAGAGTTGGTCCTTTAAATAATAATCCAATTCTTCTACCTGTTTGCCATGACTTAAAGTTGCATATACATCTTTAAAATCTACATCTTGAGCATAGTGTTCAATGTAACTTTCATGCATTACTGATTTACGCTTAATTATAGTAGATGCATTTATGATTGGTATTGACAACATATCTACAACCTTATTGTGTATGCCCTTCTTATATCTAATGACAAGATGAAATTGATGTAGAAAACCCATCCACCTATAATGTCTTGATTGTTGCAATTTAGTTTGTGAGTGCAAATATTGAAGTGGCTGATGATCTGTGTGTATGATTGTTTCCTTACCCATTAGGTAATGTTTCCACTTTTTCACACTTTGTACTAATGCATACAATTCTTTATAATATGTGGGATAATTAACTATTGCAGAAGTAAATGTCTCAGAATGATAGCATAAGGGTTTTCCATGTTGCATCAACACTACCCCCATGGCATAGTCACTGGCATCTGTCTCAATCTCAAATGGATGTTGAAGATCTGGAAGTGCTAGTACTGGTGCTGTACTGATTTTCTCTTGTAAGGTGTCAAAGGCTTTCTGCTGTTTGCCTCCCCACTTAAACACCTGTTTCAATCCTGTTAAAGCATGTAATGGAGCTGCAATCAAAGAAAAGTTAGCGATAAACGTTATCCAGTATTGTGCTGCCCCTAGGAAACTCCTAACCTCTGTAGCAGATTTGGGCTTAGGCCAGTTCACAATGACTTCAACCTTAGAGGGATCTATCTTCAATTCACCACCCCCTACAATATAACCCAAATAATTTAAAGATGTTAGGCCAAATTCACATTTTGACAGTTTGACATAGAGATTTTATCTTTTTAAGACATCTAAAGTCTGCTTTACATGCTTTACATGGTCTTCCTATGTCTTACTAAAAAAAAGAATGTCATCTAAATAAACAATTACAAAATCATCAATAAATTGTCTGAGTACATCATTCATAACTCTCATAAATGCAGCAGGAGCATTAGTTAAGCCAAAAGGCATAACCAGCCATTCATACAGTCATTGCTTTGTCTTGAAAGCAGTCTTCCATGCATCCTGTTCTGCAACTCTGACCTGATGATAACCACTTCGCAAGTCTAACTTAGAAAAGTAAACTACTTCTTTCAATTGATCTAATAAATCATCAATACGAGGAAGAGGATAACTATTCTTGATAGTTATTTTATTTAGTGCTCTATAATCAATGCACATTCTCCATGAACCATCTTTCTTTCTCACCAACACGATTGGAGATCCACATGGTGATGTGCTTAGTCGTTAAACCCGTTATCGAGCAACTCCTGTACCTACTTCTTTATCTTTGCTTTCTCTAAAGCTGAAAACATGTACATTCCAATGTTATGTAATGGAGCATCTTGCTGCAAATAAATATCATGTACTATTTCTTGCTTGGGTGGCAGACCTTTTGGTTCTTGAAATAGAACATCATACTCTGAAACAACTTTAACTAAATCAACTTTCTGTTTAGAATCACAGCCTTCAAATACATTGGTTTTATCAGGGTCCTTTTCCTTTACAACCATTAGTAAAAATTGCTTACTTGAATTCACAATTCTTTTCATCTGTCCTGAGTTTACGAGAGAATAGTTACCCTTGATTTTATGAGCTCTTACAATATATTCCATTCCATATTTAGTGAGTTGATACTTATTTTCAGCTCTATAGAAAATGGCCTTCCTATCATACAAGTATGGACTTCCCAAAACAATACCACATATATCCAATGGAACTATATCTAACTCAACCTCATCTACAAATGTTGATCCAATAGCAAAGCTAAGTTTACATTGTCTCGTTACTTGTAGCTTTGTTTTATCACACACTCAACCTAATGGATATGGCTTCTCATAAGGTTTTGTTTGTAATCCCAACTTCTTTACAATTGTTTCAGAAATCAAATTTACTTGTGATCCACTATCAAATAAAGTATCAATCTTATTGTGCTTGGAAATTACTCTACTACGAAAAAGCTCATTTCTTTCCCTCTCATTATTTTCATTATGAACAGATTGTGAAGAATTACTTGTGGATGCTTCAGAATCTTTACCTTTAATACCTCTGGATGTAACTGTTGTTTCATTCCCTGAATCTAATCCCAAGTCCTTCTGAATAGTAGCAACATTCTTTTTCTTCTTTCCACCGAACTTCTTAGGTTTCAGTTCTGGATGCAAAAACCAACAGTGTGCCTCATTGTGTCCTTCTTTCTTGTAATGAGTGCATGAAGGTTTATCCTTCTTTACAGTGTTTGCTTTCCTCTCCTTCCATTTCAGCTTCTTCTTTTCTTTTCTCTTGCTTACAAAATATTTACATGATCCCCAACCTCTGGGTTTACATTCTTACCTCTAGCTTCTAGATGTGTGGCTTGAATTGATCCATCATCTAAGCTAGTGGGATTAAACATGAGAATAGTATGATTTAAATAGCTATGAAGACCACCTATATACTTCAATAAAGTTTCAGGTGAATCTAATGATATACCTAGAGTTAAAGCTCTCTCTCTGAATTCTTGAGTATAACTCTGTACAATTTGACCCTTCAACTGATGAAGAATTTGCCAACTCATCATTGCCTGCTGCATGTAAGCTAAAGGATAGAATTTCTTTTTGATAGCAGAAACAAATTCATTCCAGATAGAAATGATTTTACCATGTTTTTGCAGATCAGCTTGTGTCTTGCCTTCCCACCATACTAGTGCAGTTCCTCCAAGTCAAAGGCTAGCCAGCTGAATCTTCTTCCTTTCTGAATCAACGTTCTGTACCCTGCAATATACATCAATTTGTCTTATCCAATTATCTAGATTTTCTGCATTGAGTTCTCCATCATAAATTAGCAAATCAAACTTCACATCTAATTTGATTAAGGAAGTTTTCTTCTTCCTCTTAGAAGAGCTAGAAGATGATGAGGATGATGAAGGTGATGATGGAGGAGATGGTGGAGGAGGCATTTCCCTTTTCCCTTTGCCTTCTAGAGGGGCAACTAGAAAAGGTTCCTCTGCTCCTTTGTTTGGTTTGGGTGTTGAAGTGCTTTCACCTCGACCATTCTTAAATTCCAGATACATCTCTTCCACCATGGCTTGGAGTTTCTTAAAACTTTCTATAAATTGAGATTCTGATCCCAATGGAGCTTCTTCTGCCATTCTCCTATGAGAATAGACACTTCCAATCTCTAGATTAGCCTCAACAAGTTCTCCTTCTCCTAGTTTGAGCTTTAATCTAGTTAGCATTCAAAATCCAGCACAAGATTGTCTAACCTTAACAAAACCAAAACCAAGTGCTCTGATACCACTTGATCCGAAAATGGATAATAAATCAAGCAGAAAAGGTATTACAGACTCATGTGCAGGAATGCCTATATTATTTAGTGCAATGGATTGAAAATATTGCGAATAATACAGACATTTAACAATTGGAAAACATAACAATTCAACACATCAACATAGTAAATAATCAAGGAGTTCACAAGACTTCCTGGCTATGTCTCCTGGTCCAAGATTTCAGTGTCGACCTCTATATTATGTCTTCAATAATGGAGTTTACATGTGTGAGCTCAATGAGAGCCATAACACAATAACAATGATATTACACAGGGATTTCACTCAAAAACCTCGAGTTTAAAGAGTACACAGACTCTCCCTCTTGGTGCCTCAGATCAAATGTTCGTAGCTGCGTTTTCTCTGACTCTCTGTCTTTGAGCAACTGCTTCTATATCTCTGTCTCTGCCATTGAGTGGTTTTTAAGCCTCTCAGCCCTGTCTGTTCACCTTACTTTTCAGGCTTTCTTCCTCCTGGCCTTTGTCCCTTCATCTCCCAGCCGAGCGTTAAACACTCATTGCAAAACACTTAAGGCAGATAGGCAGCCATTCAAGAACGAAAAGATCTTGGGTGGAGGTGAAAATCCCCTGAAATTACACTTCTCTGTTTACACAGAGAAATACCGGGAAAACACTAAAAACACAGGAAATCCCGATCGAAACACCAAAGCCATACTTCAAACAATATAAAGTCCACCCCATAATCCTTTTGGGTCCGCGCTTGATCGCTATCGCAAGTCCATTGTTGATCCACGATCTCCCAATCCAACAGCTGACAACCATTTCAGGTGGCCTATGTGCATAGAGATTACCCACCCGAAAAAGTGGTTTTCTCTCTCCTGCGGCGTGCTATGTGTCGGGCAGTGTATGGGATTGTGCAGAGCCTCTCTAATACCACTTACCGCCTGAAGTTCGCCCGAAATACCGTTTACCACGGAACTCAAATTATATGAAGCCGTATTTATAAACCTTTCAGGTTTTCCATTCTATCACAATATCACAATATCGCATTGCATGTGGAAAAACATCAATACACAGGGAAATACAAAGAAATCCGCAAAAATCGGACTTCAAATATATTTAAATCGCGTCCATAATCCCTATCGGGTCCGGCCTTTATCCCATGTCTCAAGGCCCGCAGTCCTCTTGGCATCACCCCTTTGTTATATTGTGATGTGATATTGCGATGCAATAAGTTGCAATCCCATATCGCTTGTGTCTATGGCCTGCGGTAAGTCCTTCCCTTTTAAATTTGCAATGCGATAATGCAATCTCTGCCATTGATCTGCGTGCTTGATCAATGGTTCACATTAAGTTGCTAGATCGTGATTGCAATTCCCACAAGGCTGCCTCTGATACACTCCGCTGGCCTGCTCCGATATGATATCCCGATTTAATCTGTGCCATTGATATGTCCGATCCAATCGGTCTTGTGCAACGTTACTTCAACCTTCGCTTAGCTTTGTTTTCCGCCTTTCTTCTTGGTTTTTCTTCTGCGATAGTGTTTTTCGATATGTATATGAAGACTTAGAGGTTTCAAGATCCATTTTGGATCAGTGGGTGATAAGGTGTGCTCTTCTGGTGATACACTTGAAACTCCTCCGTTAGGGCACTGATTGTCTCATTCAAGAAGTGCGTACCATGATCACTCATCAAGATATTTGGACACCCAAATCATGTCAGTACATGCTCAAATAGAAACTTTGCGGTAGTCGCACCCGTGCAATCCTTCACTAGCTGCGCTTCTGCCTAACGAGTCAAGTACTCCATCACAGTGATAATGTACCTCGCGCATGTCTTTCCTTGGGGCTGAATAGGTCCTACAAAATCTATTGCCCACTTCTCAAAGGGTTGTAACGTTGTTTGTGGATTCAAAGGAATTTCATCCCTCCGTGATGGCATGCTTGTTCTTTGACATACATCACACGCCTTGCAATATGCTTTTGAATCTTGATGAAGGGTTGGCCACCACAACCTGGCGCATAGAATCTTCTGTGCAGTTGCTCTCCCTGCATAAAGTCCTCCCGCGATGCCCCCATGAGTGTCCACGAGGATGCTACTTTTTTCAAACTCAGGTACATACCTTTACAATACCTCATCAGTCCCCATCTTGTATAGATGCCCAACAATGACAAAGAAATATGCCACGTGCACCACTAATTCCTTCTTTTGCTAGATAGAGTATCCTTTTGGTGCATCCTATTATTAGGAAGTGTATTATATCCTCGAAATTACCATCCATGAAATGCACTACAAATAGCTGCATGTCAGGCAATCCTTCTTCCAAGTTAGTAGGTTCCTCCCTTATTTCGATGAACAACAGATGGTTTGGTCTCGCGTTCAATCATCCAGGCTTCACAACAACTTCAAAATAGTATTCTTGGAACAATAAGAGCCATCTGCAAATTCACCCCCCCCAACATAGGCTTATTGACCAGGTACTTCAACGTGGAGTGGTCTATATACATCTTAAAGTGGCCTCCTAGCAAGTAGTGTCGATACTTCTGGAGCGCATACACCATAGCTAGCCCTTCATGTTCAGTGGTAGAATAGTTCTTCTCTGCTTTGGCCAACTACACACGCGGATCATTCTACCCATTGTACTTGTCTGTCAGTTTCATCCTAGGCTTCCCAAATCATGCTCTCATCATCCTCCTACATTCGCGCCAATCATCAAAGCTTCCCTTGTGCGTACCCCACCATCTTGTAGGCGTAGCACGTAGTACCCAATCCAAGGCCTGGAAGCATTGCTTTTCTGGCACCTCCCTTTCAAATGCATCCAAAAAGGAATCTACCTCATTTAGATCATCATAAGTAGGCATATTTCTTACTTCTGACGACACGCAGCGCAGTGACCAGGTCATCATGTTGCAATTCAACATAGTTACTTCATGTAATTAATTATGCCAGCATTCTATTTCTTCGTCGAAATTCAAAGTGTAGGAACTTTCGCGCTCCCATGTAATCAGTCCATCCGCGGTGGGGTTCACCCAGTCTTGGTCTCACGCTGTTATCTTATAGATGCAGTACAGATCATCATCACTCTCATAGTCGCGGATTGGTTCCGCATAGCGCGATCCTTCAGCAGGATCCAGGGGTATTATTATGCGTAGTGATTTCTTCTCAAATATCATCTTTCGCTTCTTCGGATTGATTACCCCATTCATATCAGTAGCCCAGTAAATTCGTAGGAGTGCATGGTAGGGATTGTTGTCATCCACAATCTCTATTACTTCAAAATCTCCCAGCGCGCTAACTCCCTCAATATCCATGGTCACTCCCTGCAGTCACACCAAGGGTATGATTTTCTGCTGATTCACCATCCTTAGCTGAATCCGAGACCACTGCAGCACAAGTCTCCCCATTCGCTGCCAAGTCTGTTTCGGCAAAACAATTACATCTAACCCTAGGTCCAAAATGACCTGATCCATTTCATACTCTCCTATTTCCCCAGTTAGCCTCATCTCCTATCCCCTCCTTGTCTTATGCTTTCCAATATTTCGCACTACGCATGAATCACCTGACGCGGTGCTAGCACATCTATTGATGAGTTCTTGTAGCCCTTTTGTAGCCTTACTATCGCGCAGGAACTTCATATAGGTTTCTAGGAAAGTTGTTAGCATAGAAGGGTCCATCTCTAGCTTAGGCTTATCCTTGCTTCCTGAAATGGAGGCCTCAACGAAGCTCTTCTTAGCTTCCATGAATGCTTCACGAGTGTGCTCCAAATCGAACTCAGCCTCTTTCGTCATGGCTTTGTGAACCCATGTACTATCTTCTGGCTGTTTCCCCTTGTCATCCCCTGTCGTGATTCCACTCCTGAGCACTATATTTACGTTCGGATCTTCCTCGCGTGGCTCAGACCTCATCATCTGTAGGTTCTGAGTCAGGGGAGGCGGTAGCGCTCCTTTGTCATGTATTCTAGCTATCATCGTAGGACAATGTTCTATTTCATGATCGAACAACGTGCAATAATTACATGACAGACGCATTGGATTAGTGCAATCACGGGCATAGTGTCTTGGTCCTCTGTAATTGTAGCAAATCAACTGTTCTCAACCTTTACCAGGTCCTGCTCTGCCTCAACCTCATCCGCACCCCTGAAGTCCTGTTCGCGCCATCTCTGCATTCTGGTTAAGAGGCCGCGTTTCGGCCTAAACCTTATAGGTGAGAGTTCTATCCATCATCAATTCATAGCTCCTGCAAGTACGCTCATCATGTCCTACCGACTTACAAAAGTTGCAGAACAACTGTTGCGGTGCTTGCACATACTTATGTAGAAAGTGATAGTTATTCGTGGCATGTTTTTTGGCTACATGACAGATAGCGCACCATAAAGCAGGACCTATTAGGTGCCGCACTAGGTCTTGCTTGAGCTTCCAGCCTTAAAGGCATTGGTCCTCCTCTTGCAAGGTAATTTGTAAAGATCGAGCAATGGTCTTTGTCATGACCCTGACTCTTGCATTTCAAACACAATACTTCTTCGCGAATCTCTAGCCGAACCGTCCTGTCCTGCTTCAGACTTTGCATCTCAAGGCACAAATTCTTCAGCTGTGCATGGATCTGCTGGACTCCTAGATTAGGATCCTGCATCAGATTCTCATGTGGTCTCATGGCAATCTCCAAGGTCTCTGCCTAAGTTGTTATCTTCTACTGCGACAATGCACTCCTTAACTGTTGTAGTAGCGAAGCCACAAACCACTCGCGATGCTGTCCATCTGTCAAATTCATGTTGGCTTCGCAGATCGTACATTTCAGCCTCTGATCTAGTTCCCATGGCGTCTCGCCTGGTTTCTGTTGAAAATGCAACAAGAAATGCGAAAAATAGAAGTGCTAAAAATAGCACTACTATAAATAGCAGTTCGGGCACGAGTGTTGGACATAGCAACAAGGAATGAAAAATGGAAGTGCTATAAATAACATTGCTAAAAATAGTAGTTCGGGATAGATTCCTATTTTAGTTAGTCCTTGAACTAACATAGTGAAGTAAAATTCGAATTTGACCTTAGCAACTGTTTGTAAAATTAATTAATTAATTCATCTTGAGTTAATTAGTTAAGGAAAAATAAACATGAAGTCTATGTGAGGACATGCAACAGTTTCTCCATTGATTGAGGAATTTATCCATTAGTTAAAGAGATAAGGATGAGTTGTAATTAGTTGGCTTAGTTAACTGAGTCAAGTCCAGTTAGATTAATTCAAACAATTTGTTGAATTAATTGTGAGTACAGTTAGTTAATGCATGCATGCATGTAACTGCTGCACTTCAGATAACTTAATGTTCTCTCATAAATAACTCATGCATGTTAGTTCTATCAGAGAACAAGTTGAGATCAAAGGAGGGATAGTGTACTATTAGTTGGATGAATTTTTCCTATAAAGGAAACTCATCCATGCAGAAGGATTTATCTCCTTCAGGTTTGTGCAGTTATTTCTGAGCCAAGTGAGCTGTGTGAGGTGGGAATTCACACAAGTGGAAGCACTAGACCCCAAGAAAAACTGCACAAGGAAATAGGAGGCTTGGAGGGCAGAGGAGAAGGTTTGTGAGAAACCTTTGACTGTCTATGAGCAGCAGTTGGATTGCAGAGAGAGCAGGATAGCTTGTGAGATGATTCTTTTTGTAATCTGAACATATTTAAACTTGTATGATAATATAGAGAATGGGGTTTTAGGCTGAGGCTTTCCCCGGGTTATTTCTTCTATGTTATGTGTGATTGATTTCTCATTCTCAATTATATGTGTTCTCACTGATATTTCTCAATTCGATTAAGCTTCCACAAAGTTTGTTGTAGAAGTAAATCTTGTATTTTGCTTTAGTCTATTGCATAATCTGTTAATCTACAATGGGAATTTCTACATGGTATTAGAGCAAAGGTGATCAAGGTGAAGAACAGTATACAAGAAGGGAGAAGTTCAAAGTTTGAGGTTCCTGAATATAGAAATCAAGTTCTTATCACATCTCAATTTCACCAATGGTGTTCAACGGTTTAAGGCTCAAGTATGCCCTTGATGGCAGCTCAAATTATATAGCCTGGAAGGATCGCCATGGAAGCAATATTAGAGGATAATGGTCTAAAGGACTTCATTGATCAAGAAGTCCCCAAGCTGGCAGTGGCTAATGCTACAAAATTGGTGGAATGGAAGAAATGTGTGGGTAGAGCAAGGAGAATCCTCCTAGAGGGAGTTCGAGACCACATTGTCTCGAGCCTCCATGGGAAGGAGAGACCGTTTTTGATGTGGAAAACGTTGAAAGATCTATATCAAAACAACAGTGATCAGAGGAAGCTGGCGCTGAAAGACAAGCTTTGAAAAATCAAGTGTGAAAAGGGCGAAACGATCTCTACATATCTGAACAAGCTCACCACCTGCAGGGATGAGCTCGGAAGTGTAGGGATCAAAAACCGATGATGACATGGTGAGTCTTACTCTCCTTGGTCTTCCTAAGAGCTAGCATAGCTACCAAGAACTGGTTAATGGAAGAGAAAAACTACCAAATTGGGAACGACTTTGGTCACATATGATGTAGGAGGAGATAAGGAGAAGCACCAGAGATGGATCCTCATTGAAGCAAGATGATGAGGCAAATCTAGCCTTAGTGAGTAAGGTGAGGAAGGGGAAAGGGAAGGCGTCGCATTCCAAATCCAATTCTTCCCATGGTGGGAAGAAGTTTGACAAATCGAAAGTGTGATGCTTTCATTGTCATGAGGTGGGCCATTTTGCAACAAATTTTCCATTGAAGAAATCCAAGATGGGATCCAAGGAAGGATTTGAAGGTGAGGCATTGGCCTCATAGTTCAAGTTGGATTTCACCCTCTTCGCATCCATGGTTTCATCCATGGTGGGATGTGGTTGGTTTCTTGACAGTGGAGCTTCTTTCCACATGATCGACAACAAGAGTTTGTTCAGTACCTTGGAGGAGAAATATCTCCAGATACTCATAGCGATGGGTAATGATGAAAAGTATAGTGTCTCAGGAGTAGGCACGATTTTTTTTAGAGGGAGCATGGAGCTCGAATTACCTTGAATGATGTCAAGTATGTACCAGGACTGAGGAAAAATATGGTGTCGATCGCGATGCTGGAAGACAAAGGCTATGATGTAGTGTTTAGTAAGGGAAAGGTTTTCCTTCGACACATCACCACGAGACAGGTGAAGCAGATTGGTTCACGAGTCAAGAACCTGTATGCTCTTGAGGTTCAAGATGCATGCAAAGCCTTGAGGAGTAAGGACACTATTGGAGACTTGGTGGTTGAGAGGGAGAGTACATTACCTCTCAACATGCAGTGCTAGAAGAAGTCTCAGACAATTATGGAGGAGCCACAATTGGTGAAGCAGCTTCAGGAGGTTGTGGAGCAGCCACAATTAGAGATGCTAAGACGAGATTGAGTGGAGGCATCCACTCATGCAGAGACCTCCAGTAGGGGGAAATTTCAAGCCAAGTGGACAGAGGGATCACATGCATCCATACCTCCAGGTAAGAGGTTGGGCGATGTGGAGTGACAGTCCCAAGAAGGCTAGAATAGGGGCAGGATCATTGAGGTACCCAACCTCTTTGATTAGACCTTGCTATGAGAGCCCCGACGAGGAGTAGCAGGACTAACTGAGTGGATAGAGATAGATGCAGATGGAGTGGCAGAGAGAGCTACAATGTAGGAATCCCAAGACAGTGCAGAGCTAGCAGGCTGCAACAATGCGAGAGGCACAAGAGTATTGCACCAGTGCAGGATGGCATAGAGAGGTGTGCAACGGTGCGAGATGCATGGAGTGTTGCAGAAGCTCAGAGGTCACAAAGGGAGCACTTGTCAGTGGTATAGGAAGCTTCAAAACTAGAGGATGTCGCTAGCCCAACAGGGAGGTCAGTTGGGAGTTTTTTTGTTTCTAGAGTTGCTGGAGCAACAACACTTGGGAGAAGTGTTACATGCAGAACAATCCAAAGGTTCAGGATCAGGTTCGAGTTGAATGCCTTTCTTGTTGAAAGGGAGTGTTGAAAATGGCAACAATAAATGCTAAAAATAGAAGTGCTAAAAATAGCAGTTCGAGTACCAGTGTTGGACATCGCAACAAGGAATGAAAAATAGAAGTGCTATAAATAGCATTGCTAAAAATAGCAGTTTGGGATAGATTCGTATTTTAGTTAGTCCCTGAACTAAAATAGTGAAGTAAAATTCAAATTTTATCTTAGCAGCTATTTGTAAAATTAATTAATTAATTCATCTTGAGTTAATTAGTTAAGGAATTCAATCACAAATCCTCCTATGGTGAGATCAAGCCAACCTTCACACTAGCTTTGGGTCCACACAATAGGACCGTCAAGTTTCCCCCTTCCTTAGCTATCTGCTAGCTTCGCGATCCACTCGTATAGATCAGTAGGAAAGGAGGAGAAAAAGATTTCGCGGATCTCCGTATACAGGTACCTGCCTAGCCATTGTTCTTTTGACAGTCGTGGGTTTTTGTTTTCCTGTGCTGCAAACTCGTAGATCCTTTTGTCCAACCAGCCTTCGATTTATTTCTTAGTTGGATTCCAGTGATATGACATCACACATCTCTTATGTAAATTTCAGTCTCGACAACGAAACCATTTGTTAGCTTGAGGGGGCCTGACCCAGGTTCAGCGTTAGTTAGCCAAACAAATCCCTACACTACTGGCCCTTTCGGCATCAGCCCGCGGAGCGCGGACTGAAGTCTCACCTGAAGCAGTATGGGGGAATGCTGGAACCAAGTTTCCACATCCTTGAGATGGATGTGATGTCGGTTTATTCCGGCTATACCTGTCTTCACGCAGGTTGCTTAGCCCTCTGTTCCACCCTTCAGTACCTTCGTGAAAGGGTACAAGTGGCTTTCTCACAGCCCTAACTTGCGGCTTAGGGACCTTCACGCTGCTAGGGCAGCGAATTGTGATATCTCCCAAACTAGGCTAAGTGTCTTACTTATCTTATTAACTAATCTTAGTTAGCTTCGCATAAACAGATGTTCTTACTTGCATTCACTTAACCAACACATTTAGATACATTCACACATCATATAAGCATTATAAGTGAAAGTCATACCCAACATAACAAGATGCATAAATAGGAAATAAAGACACAGAAATTGTAGAATGCTTCTCTTTATTGATGATTCCAAACGATTACAGACTCAACTCGCCCTGCACACTCAACTGCAAGGGTCCATGCACTCAGCTGCGGACTTCTAGGCCTCTATGCACTCAACTGCAGAGCCTCTACCTACGCTATGACCCAATACTTAGACTTCTACTTTAGGGCTATCTCTCATACATCATATCTTCATTGATTATTGATTATTCTCTTCTAACTACTTAGAGCTTAGCTCTATTTATACAATCCCATGGTTCGCGGACCATGGGTAGATCTTTTACAGCCGACATTACATTACCAAAATAAGGGCGGACAACCCTATGACTCTTTAACACCTACGCGCTCCGCAACCACAAAATGCGAAGTCTTTACACTTGGATTACAAAATTGGACCAAAATATGGGCTTTTAGCCCCAAAACTGCGCTTGGAAGATCCTGCGCCCAACAATATATATATATATATTATATATATATATATATATAATATATATAATATATATATATATATATTATATATATAATATATAATATATATATGTATATATATGTATTATATATATACATATAGATATATATATATATATATATATATATATATATATATATATATATATAATACATATATATAATATATATAATATCATATTATATATATATATATATATATATATATATATATATATGAGAATGTAGAGGAGACATTCTCTGCACCAACAACCATAAAACCAGATTTAGCAGAGATATGTTTGATGAAGGCATCCTTAGAAGTTGGACAGTGGTATAATTTTAGACGATGTCTATTTATTAAGAAAGAAGTACGAGTATCATCTATTTTAACCAATCTGACTATTCCATTGTCAAACAGAACGTCCACTTCATAGGGTCCCATCCAACAAGTGCAAAGCTTTCCTTTAAAATCTTTAAAATGGGAGTCATAGAGCAGTTCCTAATCTCCTGTATGAAACACCTTATTCTTGATAAATTTATCGTGCCATTTCATTCTTTGCTATTGAATAACAATAGTTTTCTGGAAAACCACTGAACGTATTTCATCTAACTCATTGAGCTAGTCTAGCCGGTGTTTCTGGGCCTCTGATAAGTCTAATCCTACTTCCAAAGCTGTTCTGAGCCTGCTGATCTCAAATTGTATCGGAAACAAGGGGGATTTCCCATAGACTAACTCAAATGGTGAAAACTTAGTTGTGTTCTGCCATGTTGTTCTATACTCCTAGAGAACTTCTAAAAGTTTTTGAGACCAATCCCGATGATGGCTTGCTACAATTTTTGTCAAGATATTTTCCAATGCTTTGTTTGTACTTTCTACCTGTCCATTCGCCTGGGGGTGGTAAGGAGTTGTTACCCCGTGTTTGACCCCATATTTCTCCATAAGCCTTGCTATCATGTGAGATGTGAACTATGCCCCTCCATCTAATACAATCTCCCTTGGAGTACTATATCGAGAAAAAATCTATTCAAAAAGGAAATCTATAATCACCTGTTCCATTTCTTTAACAACAACTCTGGATTCCACCCACTTAGTCACATAATTAAAGCAGACCAGAATGTGAACCTTTTGATGAGAAGGTGGGTTAAACGGTCTAACGAAATCAATTGCCCACTTCTCAAAAGGTTCTAGGACTGCCTGGGGCTACAATGGCCTTTCATCCGATTTTCCAGGCTGCCCCATGCATTGACAACTGCCACATCTTCGAACATAATCTCGAGCCTCTCGAAAGATAGAAGGCCAATAATATCCCATTTGCAACAACTTGTGGTCTGTTCTTTTATATGAAAGATGTCCTCCACAAGGGCCATCATGGGCAGCTTTAAATATCTCATAAATGTCATCCTCAGATACATAGAGCCGAATCTGCTGATCAACCCCTGTGTGAAA
This sequence comes from Pinus taeda, assembly GCA_000404065.3. Taxonomy (NCBI): domain Eukaryota; kingdom Viridiplantae; phylum Streptophyta; class Pinopsida; order Pinales; family Pinaceae; genus Pinus; species Pinus taeda. Next base: position 38,066 of record APFE030509604.1, on the reverse strand, counting down.
ATGGTATCCTGCCATCCATGAATATCAGGTACTATGATGAATAATATTTTGTTGTTTCCTGTATGACAAGTGGCGAGGTACTTTCCCTGTAGCAAGATAGTTAGCAATATCTGCATACCACAGAGTGTTAGTAGAGATTGCAAAAAGATGCTCATCTGGAAAGTTATCTTCTATAGGTGTACCTCCAACATTATTATCTAGTCTAGATAGAAAATCAACAACCACATTGCCCTTTCATGGTTTATCTCTATGGTGATGTCAAATTCTTGAAGTAACAAAAGCCATCTTGTAATACGACCAAGAGTAATGGGTTTATTCACCAGATACCTCATTGCTGCGTGATCAGTGTGTACAAAGGTGGGATACCTGGTAATATAATGTGAAACTTGTTGATGGTGTAGACGACAACAAGGAATTCATTTTCAACCACTCTGTAGTTTAACTCAGCAAGAGCCAAGTTCTTACTAACATAGTAAACTGCATATGGTACTTTGTCCACTTGCTGTCCCAAAATTGCCCCAACTGCTATCTGAGAGGCATCAACATGGATATGAAATGGTAATGTCCAGTCCGGCCCTTGAAGGATCATAGCCCTATAGACAAGTTCCTTGATCTTCACAAAGGCTGCATCACAATCATCTGTCCACACAAAATCTGCATCTTTTGTCAGCAATTGAAAAAGTGGATGTGCTATTTTAGCAAAATTTTCTATAAAGCACCTGTAATAAAGAGCACAACCAATAAAGCTATGAACATGTGCGGGTGTTTTGGGTATTTGGAAGTGCAATATTTCCTTTATCTTAGCTGGATCCATCTGAATTCCAAAAGTTGAAAGTAAATGTCCCAAGACTATTCCTTCCTCCATCAACATGTGGCATTTTACTGTACTCAAAGAGACATGTGTCCGTTTACATCTTTCAAGATTTTTTTCCAGATTTTCTAGCCCTTCTTCGAATGAGTCCCCGTATGGAGTAGAGTCGTCCATAAAATCTCAACACTGTCATCTACTAGATTAGAGAAAATCCCTAAAATTTCCCTTTGGAATGTTGCAAGCGCATTGCAGAGACCAAATGGAAAAATTTCCCCAAGGGCACATGAAAGGGTTTTATCTTGATCCTCAGGAGCTATCTGGATCTAGTTGTACCCACTAAATCCATCTAGGAAGGAGAAGAACTTCTTCCCAACCAAAGTATCCAAGACCTGATCAATGAACGGTAAAGGGAAATGGTCTTTCTGTGTCTCCTTATTTAATTCTCTATAATCTACACATATCTGCCATTTATCGTTTTTATTGGGAACAATTACCAACGGGGAAACCCATTGGCTATTCGAAATGGGGTAAATAAATCCTACATTTAGCAACTTTTGAAGTTCTTCTTTGACAAATTTTTCAAAGTGGGGTTCATTCTCCTCCGGGGTTGTCTCATAGGTGTTATAGGCATATTTGGGCATTGCAACCCCAATATTATATGTCGATAAACCAAGGGCTGTTTAACCCCTAAAAGTGTTGTTTCATACCCTAAAGGATCATGGTCAACTGATTACATCGTTCCCCATAAGTTCCACCTGAAAAACCACTTAGAACTAGCCAAAACTGGACCATATTGACTGCTCCACTATTAGGGTGTGATGCATACTGACTCCTACACTAGCCAGGTGCGATGCATACTGAAGAGGTCTTCTGTGGGGTGCGATGAGCGAGAATGGACAAATGTCTGAGATAGTTTGCGATGTGGATGCTCATGGAATCTTCTAGAAACTTCTCCTATGACACTTGCCTCTCTGAATTCGCCCAGGGATGAGTAAGATATCCAAGAATTCTCCAAGTGGTACCAAGAACTACAAGTGGAATGACACTAATAAAAAACCCAGAGATGACACACACCCTTGCAGACATCTATAAATGGATCCCTCATCTGAGAGATCTAGAGGCTGGAATTTTGTCATTTGTAAGGAAGTGCTGATAGTTTGTCTTTGAGAAAGAAGCATTGTATTGTTGGGTGATCTTGCTTTGCTTGAGGTGAAGAGGGCTTTGATGCTGGGAGGATGATGCTGGATCAGACAACTGGGTTGTAATTCTCCCTTCTATTTTAATAAAGTTCTTTGAGTTTTCCTCCATGCAGTAGTGTATTTGTGAATATTGTTATTTGTGAATGCCATTGTATGTTCAATGTATTTTTGATTATGCATTGTTTATGATATAATAGATCGAGATGCTTTGATGGTGTTTTGTTACTTTGTTTCTACAGATATTCTCTAAGCGGGACAAGTAGGAGAGGAGTTGCAAGCTCTATCAAGGAGGGAGAGAAATCAAGCAAGGAGTCAAGCGGAAGATCCAGGTTGGTGCCTTTGCTTCTCTCTTATCTATCATACATAGAGGAAATCACAAATTGCTTTGATTCTCTGTTTCTAGGTTAGATGCCAATCTTAGTGGGACTAGCAGATCGAAAAGACACTAGTTTTCCCGGACACAAAATGGCGACTCCACTGGGGAACGAATAGTTTGTTTGTTTGTTTTATAAACTATAGATGGAGCCTGAAGTTAGTCAAATAGCCTTCGAATTGCTCTTGCTCTGCAATTGCAAGGCATATGAATGTTGCTTCAATCAATCTCCGGTTTAGTTTATGAGTCAAACATCTGACTTACAAGCATTCTAGATGCCCTTTTGGTAGCTCAGTAACCTCCCAAGATCATACCCCTGTACTTTGCTCTTTACTGTCCATAATAGCTCAGCTTAACTCACTGAAATCAGTCGCAAATTTGAGCCAAAACCCATCTCAGTTGCGCTCCCTGGCCCATTGCACTATCTGTCATTGGAAGCCAGTATGCATTGCACTTCCTGAGTGTAGCAGGTGAGATGCATCCCTGTTTCTGTGAAGCATAGGTGCGATGACTGAGTAATCCTATTTCTCTCCTTGAAATTTGGATTTTTTGTCCTTGTTTTCAGCTCTATTTAGTTGTTTTGCTGCTTGTGAACAGAATCTCATTACTGAAGCCTGCCTACATTACATAGTTGAACCTCCATTGATTAGGATTAGTAAATGTTTTTGTGTATTTTTCCATCATTTACAATCCTTTGTCAAAAAGTTGCTTAAATCGATCTGTCGTTTTGGTACAAAAGTGTCGTACCTGTCGTTTTGTGTAAAAAAAGAGAAGTGTCGTTGAGTCTTCCTTCTTTGGATAGTCGATTGAAATTTTTGTCATGTATTTGATTTGACTTGTTGATATTTGAAGTTTCGAAAGCATCTTCTATTCAAAATTGAAAAGTGTCGTTTAAGTCTTCCTTTCATTTTTGAAAAGAAATTGTTGAAATGTCGTTTTGAAGAAAATATTTCAGATCTATACTTAGATTTCCTCATTGGCATTCTTCACATTAAGGGGAACGAAAAACGAATACATGCATTTGCATTTGCATTTAGAATGTGTGTGAAAAATGATTTAGGAAAAGTGCATTTAGTGTGTGCTCTTTGCTCTTTGTTTGAAAGAATCGTAATCTTCTTTCCTTAGTTGCTAGGATTTTCATTGCTAAAAATAAACAACGATTGTTTATCATTTTAGATTTAATTTTAGGAATTTTACATCTACATCACTTGGTGAACCATTGAAAGACAAACTTTTAAGTAAGATCAACTCTAAAATAAATTTCAATGAACTTAACAACACTTTGGAACCTAATGCAACACATCTAGATGTCTAGGCTAGAGACGTGTTCCAACGTCGTAAAATCTAGTAACTATCGTTTTCATCGAAGGTTGGGTGATTCCTCCTCTTTGATACAAGTGCTAGCATGGACTTGTGCTCCCTGTACCATCGAGTACATATTGGGAGACCACAATAGGCTTATATCCTTTATCCATAGGAAGCAGTGTCTGCGGCCCTATTGATCGCAATTCACTGAACACAACATTCGGGAAGATTGACTGCCGTACATAAGTCCTTGGTAATTTCTCTTTAATTTACCACCAAGGTGTATATTGCAGTTCTGCGATTGGTTTGGTAATCCATCTATCTAGATTCCCAGAGTAGTCACTTTTGTTCCTTTTTGACTCCTTAAAAGAAAAGGTCCATTTGAGCACTTGTCACTTCAGGCTCATTAAAAATCGAAGGCGACTAGAGTCATCTTTATCTTTTTCTCGACTCTTAAAAATTGAAAAAGCAAAGTTGTGTCAAAGCGTCACTAAAATTTATTAATTCGGAATAACATCCGTGTTCCTGCATTGGTCTTAGGTTGAGATAATGGAGTCCACCAATCATGGAATCCCTCTTGAGGGGAATCCTAGTCCATTTTCTTCTTGGGGAAATATTGGTGCTCCGTATATGGCCACATTGTCCCTCCAGGAATCACAATTGGTCTGCCAGTATGGCTATTCTCAACCTTTGTTGTTCAAAATACTGTAATTCCTCAATAATCGAATCAACAACCAATTGATACTGAAGTTGACCCTTCGACTTATACTTCGTTTGTTTCTCCCTCCCGTTCTTCCTCTTCGCTTGGTGAAAATAGCGATGCTAGTAACCGAGTGACTGAGAAGAAGAAGAAAGGGAAGGAGAAGAAGAAGAAGTCAGTTAAGTAAGGGGGCAACCGTGAATCATCTGGGGAAAATCCACCCACTAAATCTCCCAGATATCCTTGCATAATTTGTAGAGGAGACCATTTTCATCGAGATTGTCCAGCCATTCCTCGGATCTTGAGAGAATGGTTCCCCCATTCGCACCATCTGGTGTCATCAACCTCTAGTGATCATGTTGACAGCACACCATCAGCTAGTGAAAATGAAGTTCATGGACAAAAGGGAAAGGTCAAAATTCCATGTGGATTATGTGAAGGGGACCATCACCTTCCCCGTTGTCCTTTTTTGGATGAGGCCAAAAGAGTCTTGCGTAATTATCCTGCTTCACTGCAGCTGTTATAGACATTTTTGGGCACTTCAACCCCAATCATAAATGTCCATAAACTGAGGGCTCCTAAGTCCCTAAAAGTGTTGCTTCACTGCCTAAAGGAACAAGGTCAGCTGATTACATCATCTCCCAGAAGTTCTCCACTAAAAACTGCTCATAAATGGTCAAAACTGGACCATACTGAAACCCTAGTGCAGAGGGTGTGATGCATATCACATTCCTAGTGTACAGGGTGCAATGCATACTGAATGGCCCCTCTATAGGGTGCGATGGTCGGGAATGGACAAATGGCAGGGACAAATTGCGAGGTGGAAGATCATGGAATCTTCCAGAAGCTTCCCCTCTGACAGTTGCCTCTCTGTTTTTGACCAGGGTTGAGTAAGAGATCATCATTCTCCAAGTGGAAGCAAGAACTATCAGAGAGAAGACACTAATCAAGACCCCAGAAGATGACTCACCTCCCTACAATCATCTATATATGGATCCCTCATCACAGAGATCCAGAGGCTGGAATCTTGTATCTTGTAGAGAAGTGATGTTGGTTTTATGGTGTATATTCATAGTGTTGGGTGATCTAAGCTTTACTTGAGGTGAAGAAGGGCTTTCTTGCTGGGGGATGGTGCTGGGTCAGAGCACATGGTTGTAATCCTCTTGCTACTTTTGATCTCAATAAAGCTCGTAGAATTGAGGCTTCTGTGATTAATCATAGTTATCAGAGGAATTTCGGCGTAAATCACATATAGAGAGACCTTTGTCGACGCGTTTCGAACCAACTAGTGTGGTTCATCGTCATGACAAGTTGAAGAAACAGATCCAGTCTAACATGTTAAATAGTCTGAGCAGAGACTCCAACGGTTAAAATCGATTAACGGCTAATTTTAGACATAAGGACCCAGATCAAATTTTCATTTATTAATATTAATATTATTTTTATTTTT
>APFE030509604.1:12133-27391 GCA_000404065.3 Pinus taeda | reverse complement strand
CATCTTTAGCTTTTTCTCGACTCTTAAAAATTGAAAAAGAAAGTTGTGTCAAAGCGTCATAAAATTTATTTTAATCGGAATAGCGTCACTGTTCCCTCATTGGTCTTAGGTTGAGAATAAGAGGGTTGATGAAATGGTACTTCCTATGTCTGTAGATGAACTTAGCTATCAATCTATCGTTGACTCTGCAGACAACCATCCGACTCCTTTTTCTATGGAGGAGTTAGATGGTGATGTGGCTCCAACTTGGAACCTTGACTCCACTTCTACTCTGGATTGCGTAGATACAAATTTTCCATTGAAGGAAGCAATCTTAGAAGTAGTGGTAGCTGTAGATCGAACTTCAGAAGATTTACATCATCGTTCATACTTTCTTCCTCCTTTCCAGGAAGTCGAACCCAAGTTCTCCAATCTGCTTAATAGTGATGTTTGTGCAGTGTCAAACCCTTTGGCGCCAACACATTTATCTATCAAAGGTCATATATTGATTGGCTCAAGACCTGTACCTATAAAAATCTCTAGGAACAAGTTGGCGAAGCCCCCAGATGGGCTCTACCTTAAGAAGCATTTTGCTTAGGTTTCGGCCGAGCAATTACTTTTTGTATGTATTATATTTTGTACATATTTTGTGGGGCATGTTGTGATATCAATCATTCATCAAGTTAAAAACAAACATAAAAAATTTGGAACTATATATATATATATATAGATATCATAAAACTACCCATGTGTACATAAAGTGTTCAAAAATAACATACAAAATCAAGACTAAATGTTCATAATCATGTCTAGAGTATCTATCGACCCGACTCAGGATGAGCAGCTAAAAAGGTAACTACTTCACTAGCCACACGCCGAAGTATGTGGACCCAATCCCATGGTAGTCCTACCACGCGGTGCTGCATCTCCTCAGGTAGGTCTTCTATGGCTACCATCGGTACCTGGCGAGTCAATCTCACTAAGTTTCTTTGGACTGCATACAAGACCCTCTCTGTCTCAACAGTTTCCTCTTCAACAGCTCTTCCACGATGCCTATGTCGCGGGAATCCATTTGGTCTTACTGTACCCAGATCTGGAACATGATCATTATGTCAGTATTTTAATCCCATCCAAAATATTTCTAAGTTCATTTTCATATTTAAAAAAACATAAAAAAAGAAATCTTAAAAATCGATAAAAAAAATTAAAAAATTGTTACCTATGTCTCCCCACGCTGCGTTTGGTGGCAGCACCAATCATTCATCAAGTTAAAAACAAACATAAAAAATTGGAACTATATATATATATATATATATCATAAAACTACCCATGTGTACATAAAGTGTTCAAAAATAACATACAAAATCAGGACTAAATGTTCATAATCATGTCCAGAGTATCTATCGACTCGGCTCAGGATGAGCAGCTAAAAAGGTAACTACTGCACTGGCCACACGCCGAAGTATGTGGACCAAATCCCATGGTAGTCCTACCACGCGGTGCTGCATCTCCTCAGGTAGGTCTTCTATGGCTACCATCGGTACCTGGCGAGTCAATCTCACTAATTTTCTTTGGACTGCATACAAGACCCTCTCTGTCTCAACAGTTTCCTCTTCAGCAGCTCTTCCACGATGCCTATGCCGCGGGAATCCATTTGGTCTTACTGGACCCAGATCTGGAACATGATCATTATGTCAGTATTTTAATCCCATCCAAAATATTTCTAAGTTCATTTTCATATTTAAAAAAACATAAAAAAAAAGAAATCTTAAAAATCGATAAAAAAATTAAAAAATTGTTACCTATGTCTCCCCACACTGCGTTTGGTGGCAGCACCAAGTCTGGATCTGCTCAGAAATTCATACTAGCGTAGGGGTAGTCATCAACTGCGATGATTTGTTGTTCCCACCAGGCAAAGAACTCATCATCAAAAGAAGTCCTCAGCACATCCCCGCCTGCAAGGCGTTTCATCAAGTTGGCCCACCTACCCATCTGAGGATCTCAGGGGCTACTGATAGAGACTGATACTCTGGGACACAGCCCAGGAACCTTCTTGAAGAAGAAGGAGCATAAAATCGTCCCATATTCAAAATTTGTGGTCTGCCCTTTCTGAATAGAGGACAACTAGCTCTTCACATTGGTAAGAAGAGGTGTACACCAGTCAAAAACAGTGGTGAGGCACTCCACTGCCAAGCTCATGGACACTTGTGAGGCTTGATGCAGTGAAGTTGATCCGTTTATCCTCACTATGGTAAACAGTAGAATCCTCAGGGATAAGCTCTCCAAATGTATTAGTGGAATATGAATTCCAATTTTTTCCGGATGCCCAAGACAGTATATGTGTACGTAGTCTTCTACTGAAAGACTACCTCGGGTTCATCCCGTCGAATGCACAACTTCTCCTCTTCGAGAGAGACCAGTGATAAACTAAATATCCTCCACCTCTATCTGCAAAGGCATTTGATCAATCATAAATGCATCATCCTCGACACTCCAATAGTGGATTAGCATTTCAAGCAGACAGGTGTTGGCTTTCATGTTAGTCATTTTGAAAAATTTCAACAAGCCACATCCCCTCAATGCATCTAATGCTTGTTGGTCATTCATAACTTCATTATCAATTGTGGTACGCTCCCTCTCTCTCCATGTGATTGTCATCCTGAAAAAAATTGAGTTTCAACTGTTATATTTTTGTATTTAAATTTCAAACCACGTATATGCAGGTTCCTTTTACATGCAGTCACGTGTAGGGCCATCGTATACGTGGGTTGATAACATCCAACCTGCGTGTAAGCTGAGTTGAAATATTTAATATAAATTCCTACGGTCAAACCTTAATAAAAATTTCTAAAAACAATCACAAAGTAATGCAAGCTTGAATTGAGGGTTACCGGATGATTTTGATCCTATTTGAATGCTCCAATTCTCCAAGGACAAGTTTGCTCTGTTTTCTCCACAGCTTTTGCTCTCAACACAAATGACAGAGATGGTGAGTTAAGAGGTCATTTTATAGCTTTGAAATTGTCAAATTTTTCAAAACCTGATTTTTTTCGTCTCATGAATCTTTTAACTTGTGAGCTTAGATTGTCAGGAATAGGTTGTTTTTTCAAGGTATTTTGGACACTTCTTCGTGATATTTTTTGGTTCCATGACCACTGACCCATCATGACAAGTATCATTTACTCACTGGCATATAGGTTAGGGAAACCATTTTTTCCGTTGCATCTTACATACTACCCTCCATTTTTCGATACACTTGCCATAGGGTCGACCCCATCGTGTCTTGGTTACCAAACCATGTTCGCTCGCCAATTTTTAAATCATGATGCCATGGTAGAGCCATCCTTTACATGGGCATCGTAGTTAGCACCTCACTGACATTTGTTTCCCATGCTGTTATATTGAGTAGGCTCGGGAGTCCTCTTTAGTCCTGCCATGACTTGTGCGTTGAAGACTCATTCTATTTGCTTCTTCCCTTAGTTTTGGCCTTATACCTTCGAGGCTCCTTTGTGTTGAGTTGTACTGCTGCATTGCATTTTGACTATTTGCACCTTTTGGCCTTGAGTTGGCTTCACTTGGACTTGTGTTTAAGCCACTTATTTGACCATTTTTTCTGCAAACTCAAACCTATAATCACTTAGCTTCTGCAACTTGACACACCCTTTGATCTGTGGAAGGAACAACTCTTTGAGTGTCATTGACCAGTTTCGCCTCCCTGCATTGAGCATAGGATTGTTCCCATCCCAGGAACTAGATCATCTGTTTCACTGACACTCGTTCTTTCCATTGTACTATAGCATTCTTTTATTCTTTTTCCAGCTTAAAGAAAAAGACAAAAAAATTATATATTCCAAAAAGAGTGGGAATGGGACAACATTTCCATATATTGTCGGCAGCTAGAGTCAGTTGTGTCACCCTTGAACAAAGCACTCAAAAGAAAATATCTCCTCCATTTTGGGTAGGATTTAGTTTGACTTAGGTATGCCTTAACCTTGTTATTGAGTCAATTCTCCTCCGATTGGTTATCTCTTCCAATCATATGGAGAGTTCACTCATGCTTCCTGCATGACGAACTTCTACAGAGTTGGCCTCTCTGTGGTGTCACTTGACCTATTTTTCGGTCGGCCATCCCTGGTTGTTAGTGTCATGTTTGTCATCACATCAGTTATATTGGTCCTTTGCTCGTGCCGATTTGAGAAGGTCTCCATTGACTTCTTGCTGGCGGGTCTTGTCCTTATCAACGACAACATATTGCTCTGAGGGCAAGCCTAGAGCCGTACCATGGCCCTATTTTCATTATTGATAGGTCACCTTGTGCTCAGCATCGATCTGTATCATGGGTCCTTGACTGAGTGGTTTCCCTTGTGTTCAACATCAACTTTCATTATCACACATTGGGATTCGTGTAGTGCCTTGGTTTCCGTTTGACCCTATTGGTGGATTCCTCACCTCTGTGTCAACTTTCATTATTGATTGGTTCAGAGGGTTTCTATCGTGCGCTAGCTACATCTTGTGTACGTCGGAAACGTGCTTTGTTTGGGTTACTACATCTTTTTCATTTGATTCCTTCCACATTATTGGCCTACGGGTTACAGTCGCGCTAGATTGATGAAGGATGCCTAAATGCCTTCCTTCTAGCGGATCGTTTGCTAGCAACTACGACTCACTGCTCTAGGACAAAGATTTAGAGTCCATCTCGCAGTACCTTGGGGTTTGCAGTCATCAATGGAAGATTCCTTCATTATCGACAGTGTGAAACCATCATTGTCCCCTGATTGATAGATTCTTCCAGGTGTTTGAATTCAACTCATTCATTTGCACTTGTTAGATTGTACTGGGTACCTTGACTCTCATTATCATTATCGATGAGTAGTCTCACATTTGTTAATGGTATACATCAATGGCTGGTAATCAAACGATTTCTCACATGGTCAACTTCAGATCATTTATTCCCATTGTGTAGAGATGTACCATGTCGGTTGATGAAGACCTCGGGTTGCATCGACATTCTTTGGTTCACTTGTCAGTTTCTCTTGTAAAAGCTAGTCGGCACCTTCCACATTATATGTTGCAGTCCTTCACAGCGACATCTTATATGCTGGCATCTAAGTTGCGATGTAGTATCATCTTTTTCCATCATGTTCATTTGGTACTATTGGGATTAGTTTTTGACATCAGTGATCAGCTTCATATTTTAGCTTCATTGATCATCTTCTTATATGTGATATTCAGACATGTACTTGTTCATTCATGATCAGATGATCCATTATGTACTTTCAGTTCTTTATACTTGTATACGTAATGGATCCGCTTGTACTTGATATGCAGACATGCTTTACTTTCTTTGAGCATGGGTATGCCCACCTCATCTTTCTTTTCATCTACTATGGGAGGCCGTCGGGATTTGCGAGGCTGGTCTTGCAAAGGTTCAACTGGTTCAATACCTAAGTCTTTATATCCTGACCTCGTCGGGGACATGCAAGGAAAAACAGAGAAAGAGCAAACCGCTCTGATACAACTGGTCCAGATTTAAACAGGAATGCAATAAAGTACAGAAATAAACACAAATGCAGATATACAACAGAAATAGTACTTCATTCCATTAATGGAGAATACTGAAATATGCTTACAAACATAAATGGAAATAAACTAGCTCGGGCGATGGTAGCTTATCTCTGAGAAGAGATGTGGGGGCTACATGCCTCTGAACTTCCTTACAATGAGGCTAAAGGGCCTTTTGATTATTGAAAAATAAGAGCAAACCCTAAACAACCAAAACCCTAACTTGAGGAGATGTAACACCAAGAGTTTATGGGCTCCATTGGGGTGAGTTGGACAGCCAACTTCCCAGGGTCACAACTTGGTCATATTATCTCCATTTGAGGCACATGATAACCCATTGGAAAGATATATCTGAGGTATACGATAGAAAAGATGATTTTCAAAAATAAATCACTAGCGTTAGATTTCCAAAAAAACATCATTTAGGGCCTCAAAACGGCTTCGAAATTTTAGGACCCGAAAAACTGCTAAAAACAATAAATTGTGCTACAATTAAGGAAACTAAAAAACTTAAAGAAGAAATGGTGGGAGTCCAAGTGGAATTGTCGGGTAGCCACCAATATCCACCTTGATCATATCATCTTTGCTAGTTATAACAATTATAAGGGTGTATTTAGCATAATATAATTTCACTTGTGGTCACAACCCACCTTTTTTGGGTCAAAATGGCCCAATATGTACATTACTTTGATATTGATGGTTAAAGGAAGTGTTTTCAAAGAAGAAAGAAATGAATAATGAAAAAAACAAACTAAGAGCATAGTCTCCTCAGGTCATCTATGCTTATAAAAATCTAGTGCAAGCCATCATGTGTGGATTCTTACTTCAACTTTATGGGAAATAATATTCTCCATTGAAACATAGCAAGAGAGCTTTGCATAACGCAGTTCTAACACCTAGTCATATGGATAGGCTGTGAAACCTTTGTATTGTTTATCAACCCTTGATAATGTAGGCACATGTGGTTCAGGCCATCGTATGTGCATTCTTCACCTATGTGAGAAATACTGGAATGTTTTTCCATGAGAATAAATAAAAAAAAACTTTTCCGAGCTTGGTTCTAGAACCAACTAATGTGAAGGGAATGTGACGCATTCTTATTGTTTATCGTCCATAGATAACACAGAAACAAGTTGATAGGAAATTAACAAGATGCAATTTTACAATGTCATAAGTTGGTTGCACATTTTCACGATGACATTCACTGAATGACATGTCAACTTTGGATTCTAGCCTTAGTGCTGGATTGTGAGCCCAATATTGACTTCAACAAAGACATTGAAGCAAAGCAAGGGTAAGAAATCTTTTGCTGATTTGATGTTTACACATACATTGTGGAATACAAAATTTAAAATAAAGAAAAAAAAACAATATTTTGACCTCTTGAGGAATGGAATTACTTGATACTAAATATATTAATTAAGTTTTTCTTGCATATTGGTTTTCTTGATCCCTAATATAAATAGTTGGGGAGGAGATAGAATATCTCTTTCAATGTTATGTTTGTCTCTATTCACAACTAGAAGACACAGTAGAGTGCCATATCCATGGGCAAGATTAGTATAACCTAACTTGATGAAGTGGCAGGCCCTGGGACGTATAATATGACATAGAAAAATACTTACTCATTGTAAATTAAGCTTCATTTGTTGATGATAAGTAGAGGAAGTTGTTAAGCAAGGTCTTGAATGAGGGCCCTGATGGAATTCAATTATCTACTTAATTTGTTATATGTGATACCCTTAGTTCTTTATTCAAAGCATCATGTTTTTCATAACAAATCAATCTATACAAGTACATTAATATTTTCATATCCAGCTTGAACTAATTAACTTTCCCTATGAAAAGTTGCTTTGCAACATCATCTCCATAAGGAAGACATGATTGCCAATTTGATCACATCCCACATATTCCATCTTAGTTGCTACATTATCCATATATCTAAGTTATCACAAACACCTATCACAAACACCAAAAACATCGTTTATCATTTTGGAAACGGGTTTCAGTAAAAATGGACTTTAAATGTCCATGAAATGTTTTTAAACTGTTTTAGTATTTTTGGAAACGCCGAATCCAATTTCCAAGACTCTTTAGGAAATTAAAATGTTTTCCACTCTAAAAAAGCCATGTCAAGAACATATTTTGGTTTTAACTTGTTTTTCTTGGGTAAATTTTCACATTTTAACTGTTAACATTTCGGTTTTTAACCTATTGATGTCACTTCCCTCTTCTATTCATTCATTTCACTATTGGAGCCTAGAGGACACGCTACTACCATCATTGCAGTCACTGCTTGGAGGAGTTACTACCTGGAGACTAGAGTTGTTGCTAGCTTGTTTGGAGTCGTTGGAGACCATCGTTGCTTGGAAGTTAGAGACCGTATGGCATCATAGTTCACTAGAAACACAGTCTACAATTCACTAATTGAAGTTGAGCCTTGGATGTTTGGGAGCATTGGATGTTGGAGAGCCTTGGATGTAGGAGAGCCTAGAGGTCATTCTTCTATATATTATTGAAGCATGATAAAGGGTAAATATCCATACATGGCTAAGGGTAAATCTCCTAGACTGGATAGGTGTCCTTCTGAGTTATATTTAGCTCTTTGGCTTGTCATTTGAGATGATGTCTTTTGGCACAACATATTAAATCAATGCCCAAAGGGACACAAATGAACATTGTTAATGGCCAACAACTTATCACCTAGCTTGATGTTTCCGATAAAGTATTTTCCATAGCTCATGTTACGGGCACTAAAAACAAATCTATCCACATTGTTTGACTTAAATAAACAAGGTTGTTGAAGTATTCTTATATTTTTTATAATCTGGTTGCAGCCTAAAAGAATGTTGGAGAAGCAAACTAATGGATTATGCAATGTTTATGTATAAATTAAAGATATGTAATGTGCAATTGACTTTAATGCATGTCATTAGCAAATATTTGACCAATGTAACATTTGAAGATCTGGTGAACGGTTAGGTAGTTAAGCCACAATAACCGTATATAGTGTTACAAATATTGAAATGTGATTTATACAATAGCTTATAAGGGGAGAGAGTAGTAAATGCATGCTTGGCATCCTACCTCAAGCACCCCACCTTGTATATTTTGCAATATTAATATAACATAGTAATAATTAGACTTGTATAGTTTATGAATCAGATAAGATACATTGTATGATCGTATGTTTGTGAATAAGTGGAATTCCCACTTATTCACAAACATAGTATGATCGTATGATCGATTATTGTTTGGGAACCTTCGAAACATTAACAAATATAAAGTAGATCTATCGATTTTTGTTTAGGAACCTTCAAAACATTAACAAATATAAATTAAATCTATGGATTATTGTTTGGGGACATTTAATTCAAAGCTCTCGTTCTTGTGTACCAGCAAGATGGCCGTTTGTCAGTAAAAATTAAAGTAGATCTATTATTGTTTGACAACATTTAATTTTTAAAACTCTGGTTCAGTGAATTTTAACATTTGAGTTTTGCAAGGACGACAAAAAAAGGAGGCATTGGCGAAGTTCCAAAATACAAAACCCCATAGTATAGTTTAAAACATTAAGAAAAGGCTAGTAGTGAGTGAGCAGGTTGAAAATTTCAAAATGCCAACGAAGTCTTTGACGATAGACGTGGTGTAGATTTGTAGAATATTAATAAACCGGCAGATTGACTTATTCAGAAAAGCCTATTTCCAAATCTATTGATCCATTAATGCCCTTCTTTACAGTACTGATCCTTCATCCTTACGTCACTCTACTATAGCCACCGTCACCTTCCCTCACAATACTCATCATGCACGCATGCATGCTATGGCATGCTACTCCTAGAAAAGTCTGGCAACCCACTTGATCGATGTTTCTGCCCCTCTACGTGGTATGAAATGACATCTGCCCGCCTCCACTGCAGCTTGCTCTATGCGGTATTAATGGCATTTGATGAGGGTACTTATTCTCATTGTCAGATTTGAATGCGTCACATTGCACCGCACAAGATATTTACAAGTCCGGCTTTCAGATTTCCCAGATTGCGAGTCTGACTTTTAGATTTCCCAAATTGCAAATAGTTTTGGCTAACTATTCTTTGAAGTTATTCTTGCAATTTTCAGCCAAAATTTTGATTCACGAATCTATTTTTCTTGGTTTTCTTCAATGGATTATTGCTTATGGCAGGTATTGCACTTCACTTTAAGCTTAAATCTTTGGATATTAAAGGTTTTCTTTGCTCTATAGCCTGAATTGTAAAAAACTTTGTTGATCCCTCCACGGGTTGATGTGGATGGTTCTTCAGGAATCCTCCCAGCAAGGTTTAAATTGCTATCCAGAGCCAAATAAGTAAGATTCTTTAACGTACCCATGGTTTCAGGAATCCTCCCAGCGAGGTTTGCATTAGACAGCCCAATACTTTCCAACCCACTTAATTTGTCCTAGAAATCAAGTATCAATCCACCCAATGGATTGCCACTGAGATGAATATCTCTCAAACCTAACATTCTTCTCAGAAACAATGGAATTCCCACAAAAAAATTATTATAACTTACATCAATCACAGCAAACCTCCTAACTACCCCAAACAATCTAGGATAATGCCACTTAATTTATTCAAGCTCACATTGAGTTTCGACAACTTCTGAAGTTTTCCAAGCTCTCTAGGAACCTGCCCATCAAGCCTGTTTCTGCTCAAATCCAATATAACCAAGTCCTGGAGCTCACCCACATCACTAGCAATCAAACCATTGAACAAATTCCCACTCAGAACAAGCTGTTGAAGTCCTTCCAAATGCCCAATCTCGGCAGGAAGAGCTCCTCCAACATTTGTCCCTGTTAAAATGAGTCTCTTCAGTCTTACCAGATTGCCAATATCAGTGCTCAGGATTCCATATAGAGAAGGATTATCTTGGAAAATGAGCTCTTGAAGAATGGCTTCCTAAAGTCCATATATATAGAGGAATAACAGTGATTTGGGCATCAGAGGTGAAGCATTTGTGGAAGAAAAGCTTCCTCAGGAGAGGGAACTTTAAAATCGAAGGGCTAAAGGAAGCATTCCTGCCACAAATGGGATTATTGGAGTACTTTGAAACCCAGCCAAGATTAATTTCTACAATGTGCCATTCCTTGTCGTGTTTGTCAATGTCGCAAATGATTCCATGAGGCCCACCCATATATAGATTATCTGGATAAGAGGATTTCCAGTTTATTTATGGATTAATGGCTTCCAGGAGTTTGTATACTATTTCTTCTTCATTGTTATCCAGTGCAGGTTCACCATAGTTCTTTTCAAGGGCAAGGGTTATGATTAAACTGAATAGGGCATGAAAAAACGTCGTTCGAATACACATCTTGCAAAGCCTCTGATTACACAAAGTTTAAACACCCTTTTGCTGTAATACGCACTGCAACAGTGATTTCCATGGCTATGTTAGTTCATTTAAGCCTTAAAATGATGCATATTTTTAGGATTTACAAGCTTTAAAGAATCACTGGTCTTGTTCATAGTAAAGGACGTGCGTTTTTTCCTTCAATTAGCAATGGCCATTGTTCATTTTATAGATTTTTCTTTTTGGTAAAGAGGTCATTAGATCACCTTTTGCCCCTCCAAGAATCGTAGTTCACAAATAATTAAATATTATTTTTTTTAACTCAAAACACAACCAAAAATTTCACATACATGTTACATCCCACTGCAACATAAATTGAGCAGCTTTAAAATTTCTAGATTTATCAAAATCCCCTAAAAGATGTTACCAAACCAACTATTAAGCATATTGCACAATCTCACTAATTACACAATAGGGTTTGCTGCACTGGCAATTCTAGGCCACAAATCAACACACTCTTTCCCAATGGGCCCTATGATAGTAGAACATTTCATTTCTCCCTTTGGATTTACTATGACGCCCGCATTATCTTCAAAATACATATAAACGCCATCCTTTTGACGCCAGGGCTTCCGCTGGCGAACAATGACAACAGGCATAACCTTCTTTCTCAGGTCAGGCTTTCCCTTCTTGACAGTGGTCATGACCATATCCCCCACATAGGCAGCAGGAAGTCTGTTGAGATGACCCTTGATTCCCTTCACAAAAATTATGTACAAGTTCTTGGCTCCTGTGTTATCTGCACAGTTCACCGTGGTTTCCACTAGCAGACCTAGTGACATCCTGAACTTGTTCCCTGCGCTACCTCCATGACCTCTCTTAAACATGGCTGCTCCACCCTGTTTCTCTTGTCTTCACCAAAAGACCAAATAATTAATTATTATTAAGAAGTTATAACATTAAATAAAAAGTGATTAATAATTCTAATTTCGTATTCAAAATATACAATAAGTGTAACCTCAAATATTATGATGAAAAATCGTAAAGTTTAGAGCCTAAAGTCGGAGTAAGAACACGCCTTCAATTTTTATTCGGAGCGCCAACTTGAGCATGAAGGCCTAAAGGCTAAGATTACTATTAACGATCAGACGAATCCTAAATATTTGTTTGAGTAAGAAGATGGTAATTTATCTTTTGGATGAGATTAACTTTGGTTTAAATTTTTTCTGAGTGATTGGAGGTAATTCTGGTAATAATCTTGGGTTTTAGTGACAATCTAAATGAATGAACCTCTGTTATCTAGTTGGGATTCTAGTCGATTAGAAATTCTCACCCTTCAATTATTATATATAAATTTTTAAATAATAGAAAGATTTAAGAACATTTTATTCTATTCCAGTTTTTAAAATTTTAGTGTTTAAAATGGATTTACAAGTACTCTCACCTGTTTTTAAAGTATGTGGTTGAGTAAGGCCAGCCTGACCGAACATTAACACAGATTCCAAAATAAAAAATCCAGGACACTCAATCTAATACAAAGCTGAAGCTGAGACCCAGAGCAAGCCTTATTTGCTCTGCTATCCATCCATAAATGAGCAAGGGGAGTATATGCCCACCATCAAATCTAAGTACATTATCCAAAAATAAATATATACTGCCTTGACTCAAATTAACTTTAAATTGAAACATTGAAACTAATTTACGCAACACCAAAAGTTCCCTAGTAGATAAAAGTGGTAGGAATTTTGCTTCCTCGCGTAATCATGGAATTTCCCTCATTTGCATTATCTTACCCTCTATTGTTGATATAGTATAGTGCCTCTCAAATGTCAATTCTTAGCATGCCATTTTCTTCATTGCATCAACATATTACTTTAAAATAAATAACAGTCTAACTTATTCAATTTTTTTAATAGTAGTCATTCTTGTTATTATCACTCTTTTTTTGGACACTTTTTTCATTTACCATTTTCCCAGTAAGTATTACATACATTTATTTATTAAGTAACACATTCTCAACACATTATTTGCGTGTTCATCTTGATATGGTATTTGTATACAATAGTTCATTCCATTCAATTATTTAACCAAATCTTGGTTTGTATCCATAAAAATTGCATTTGAGGTATTAATCTAGGGTAACATTGATTTAGTGGCTTGTCCATGTCAACAAGCATAGGTAACACCTATGCTAATATGCTATTCATATTCTCTTTTCTTCAACTTTAAGTTTCTCAACACATTATTTGTGGAGTCATCTTGATATAGTATTTGTACACAATAGTTCATTCCATTCAATTATTTAACCAAATCTTGGTTTGTATCCATAAAAATTGCATTTAAGGTATTAATTTGGGGTAACATTGATATAGTGACTTGTCCCTGTCAACAAGTATAGGTAACACCTCTGCTAATATGTTATTCATATTCTCTTTTCTTCAACTTTAAGTTTTTCTAAAAGTGATTGCCATATCCCTAGGTTACCTTATTCGGCTATTTGTTCATTTCTAATCATCATTTTGAATTCGCCACCTATTTGTCAAGGCATATTAAGAAAATGGAATCATATATATATTTAATATACCCATTAGTTGAGGTGTATATTTCAGACACATATATGCATGTATATATATATTATTATGTTGTTCTTTTTAGATTATGGTATATGGAGAGCATCGGTGTCTTTACTCTCCTGGTTTTGTTTGTAGGGAAAAAATATGTCCTGTAAATAAATGGCATCCTATTTTGCCTTTGTTGAAGATTCCATAGAGCCCTCCCCCATGGAGTGTGCAGGTTACGAGTAGTGTGTCCATCTCCCCGAGCTCAGTGCCAGGTGGAAATTCAAGGAATGGCCTAGTTGGTCTAGAGAGGGGTTGGTAAAGTCTTCCTTACAGTCATTGGAGATTACTTTTCAGTTTGTTTCGTCTATCCTCTGGGACATAAGGAATTACATTGACAAAGAGGAATGTAAGAGAAGGCTTGAATCCTTAATTGGTTCCCAGATTGAGTTGATTTCAATGATTTGTGAAGATGACAAGCAGGTTTCCACTGTTCAGTTGTCAGTAAGTAGTGTTTTTCTTGCTACGAAAGTTTCCCATGAGGTATGGCAGAGACCTGGTTCTTTACCTATGGTTAGCAGAACAAGTGAAGAGAACTTACTTCCTCATATGGGTACATGGAAAAGAGCTAAAGCTATGGTTTCTAGAATATCGCTTGCCATTGAAGGCCATATGCAGAGGACTCCCTTCACTTTAGGTCTAGGGGAACCAAATATGTCAGGTAAGCCTATTCTTGAATATGATAGAATTTGCAAGCCAAGATATTTGCACTTTTTAAAACAACATAAATAGTTCCATAATCCAGAAGATGCCACACTTTGTAATGTCCTCCAGATCTTTGAGGCCAGGGTATTTGTACGCTAAGAATTGTTGCACGAAATATATCAAAGAATAGACTTTGGGGATTTCATAGGAGCATCCATAGACTGTTGGATGGTTGAAAGGATATGGAAGATGCTCACAAAAATTGTGAATTTGCTTCTAGTGATGGACCCAGATGATTTCCTTCACCTTAAACACCAGTTGGTAATTAGTAGCACCACTACACCTGAAGGTGCATATTGCCTTCGGTCTGCCCCCCTCATGGGTGTTGAGGCTGATCCAAAGGGTGGACCAAGGCTCCAAGAGGCACTTATGCATTTGTTTCATTCACATGGATTTCCCTCACATAGCACTTCAGGTGCTTATCATGCTACAACAATACATGTTTTGTTGGCCTTCTAGCCAATAGAAGTGCGGTGAAAAGGCTTTTCTTCTCATATCAACAGCTGGTAGTAGCAACCATGGGTAGCATTGAAATCAAGGGTCCATCATATCTAGGTGCTTGTGATGCCCTGTGTCAGATATATTTTGAACCACCTTATTTCCCTAGTGTGGATGGTGCAAAGACATTTTTCGGTTACTATTGGCACTAAAATTCTACAACTATGGTGGATGGTACACTAGAAGATCTATAGACAAATCAAGTGAAGTTTATAAGACAAAGAACAGTGCCTTCA
The DNA here is from genome assembly GCA_000404065.3 of Pinus taeda. Taxonomy (NCBI): domain Eukaryota; kingdom Viridiplantae; phylum Streptophyta; class Pinopsida; order Pinales; family Pinaceae; genus Pinus; species Pinus taeda. Next base: position 12,465 of record APFE030509604.1, on the reverse strand, counting down.
GTTTTTCAAAATATAACCCCAAATTCATACATAAACTTCTTACATTGATAGTTCTGAATACTGTACATAGAATTATATTGGATATAGGATTAGAATCATTTTTGTTCATCCCCATCAGTAGGAGAAATCAATAGAAGAGTGCTAGAAATTTGAACATTTTTTTTTTCCCTCTCCAACATGGATAGGATACTTAGGATTCATAGTGTGCAATTCCTCCTCCGTTAAATACTGTCAAGAGATTGTCCAAAACTAAAAAGGTAATTATTAAAATTTGCAGTGGTATGATCCGGATTGTCCACAGTCTCCTGTTCATTGAGTCGACGTTTCAAACC
>APFE030509604.1:0-11563 GCA_000404065.3 Pinus taeda | reverse complement strand
TATATAATTTAAATAATGGAACATTACAATTTCATCATGGGTCATACTAAAAAATTATTTCTTTAAACTAGGCCTCAAAAAATATAATTCTTTTATTTGAATATTTTCTACTTCAAAATTAATATGAGTGAACCAATTATCCATGGGTCTTATTGGATCTTGTTCTGATTTATTGATTTAATGATATATAAGATATATCATTATACTATTGATGAGTCATCTTATATGGTGACTTTATCTAATTTTCTCTTATTGACGAAGATAGTTATATATATATATATATATATATATATATATATATATAAATTTTATGGATATATTGACATCATACCATTACGTTTTTTCCTTTTTGCCTTACCTTTGACGTTTCTGTGTTACGTGTTTGTGTCACAATAAATTTGAGTGAGCAATAAGGGGTGAATGAGTCTATTCTAAAGGTTGTCTCCTGCTCATCATGTCTGCAACGCTTTTCATGGTGGGTTTCTACTTTGACAACGATTTTCTTCCTTTGCAGATTGTTCTTCAGAAACCATTTTGATGCTTCTTTTCTACAATATTGGACATACTTTGTGAGTCAGAACACCAAAACCATAATGAAATTTTTTCCTTCATACTTTGATATAATTGTAATAAAATCCATTATGGCCTCTTCCCAACACTCACTTGGTATGGACAATGGTTCTAGTAGACTTGGTTTCTTGATTATTCCTCTTTTGTATTCGAGCTACATTCCTACCATAAATATCCACTCATTCCCAAAGTTTTGAGAAAAAATATTACATAATGCATTTTGGATTGACTAATAACATATAATTAGTATAATTTTTTACCTCTACATTTATTTTACAAAGTACTTTGATATTTCTTTATACTATACTTTAATTTCCTTGCACAGGGCCTTGTGTTATTGCTTAGGATGTCATTTAATTTAACTAAATTTATGATAAAGGTATACATTTTTCCTTTAGTTCTTCAATACTAATTTGTTTTAGTGAGATTGTAAATTTTAGTTAAATTATTTATAGTATAGTATCATTATAAAATACGTTGTTCCTTAATCATATAAGTTTAAATTTAGAACATTGATAATGCATATTGCTTATAATCATTCTCACTCTTAATATCTATAATTTGGCTTAACACTTATCATTTTCTTGCAGATTGACACACAGTTCGCTTGCTTGTGCAGAGCCTAACCCCACGGTTTATAGAGAACAAAAACAATCATTGTAATTTTTCTTTCGTGGGTGACTGGCAACCTTTAGTGAATTGCCTTCACCTCTGCAATTTTTTTCCAGATAGTTCAGATTGTTTTAATAATCAGTATTAGTAGGGAAATTATTTAGCCTTTACTTTAAAATTTTTACATTTCACACATAGCTTAATTAAGGGGAAAAGTAAGTGGCCATAATCCACACATTTTTTCAATTTGTTTTGCTATTTTACCCAAGTCACATAGCTTAATTAGCAAAGGAGTAAGTGGCCCATAATCCACTCATATTTGTTACTAACCAAAGCATTTTTACTTCATTAGCATTGGGACTAGGAACTGGTGTTATTAAAGAAAGGGAATAGCCCTTGCTTCCCTTGCATCTTTTAGACGATCCTAGGCTTGCATTTGAAATCTTTCTCAAAGCACTCAGTTTTCCATCTCCCTTTTTAGGCTCACATAGTGTAATAGAAAGGAAGTAAGTGGCCCATCAAGCACACATTATTTTATTTGCAGGTAAGGAACAAACATAATTTAGTGTAAGTAGACGATTTTGAAAAGGATCATCATATATCCACATGACTACAAACTTTATATGTTCACTCTGTCACTTACACACACATTTCACTACACATACTAAGCTACTCTAAAATTTGAACAAAGGGAATCAAGTGTAAAAACATTTTGTACTTAGTTTAATTTTTCACACCATAAGTGAAGGAAGACACCTAAAAGCAATCATAACTTGAACAAACTAAATTTCCCCACATGGGCCACAAAATAATTTATAGTTTAAGTTAGGACTGTTGGGGGTAGGCATCCAATAAGGTGCCATGGTTGTGTTACATTTTGAAACATAGAAGTTGTCTATTAGGGTGCTTCAAATCCTTCAATCAGTCCACGGAAAAGGCTACCCAGGTACAACAAAGACCTGATTCAGAGGGGGTCCGGCTTAGGCTTAGTGCGTGCGGTACTATATGGGGCTACCTGACCTATATAGTGCTCAGTACTGATAACCGATTACCAAGAAGCTAAAGACTCGGCTGCCTCCGTGAGACGAAGGTATCCTATTGGCCAAATTTTAGGGCATCTTTCCCTATAGGTTGAGGTGTGGGAAGCACTAAAGCCTCATTTAATACCTTGGTTGATTCTTTTGGTTGCTGGAAGCATCACTAGTTCTTTCAGGATGTAGCCCCAATACCCATCATTTTTTGGCTGCTGGAAGCGTCACCAATTCTTTCGGGATGTAGCCCCAGTACCCATCATTTTTTGGCTGCCGGAAGCGTCACCATTTCTTTCGGGATGTAGCCCCAATACCCATCATAAAAGATATCTCCGCAAGGCCCAGTTACTTGTAGAGTGGAAAGGACGAATAGGTCCTCATAGGACCTTTTATCATATACAAAACAAACTAAAACTATTTTCCTTGTTTGATTGACCACATAGCTTAACTTAAAGGGAAGGTAACACTTTATTTTTCATTTTGCTTTATGGAAATTGTACTAATTATAGTTTTTGGGACCATCAATCATTGGTATAAGTGATTGTTCCCAAATATATCATGAAAGATGCTTAAATGGGTCCATTAGCATGAAGGACCGTTCCACCTTTGAGACATAATTGAATCCCTAAGTGTAGAATTGTAAACTCCTTAATAATTAAATATTTTAAATGTTTAATCAATTATTTTATTAAATTACTACTAGTTAATTGTAACTCCAATAAGTTGGTTAAACATTATGTGTTTTTTTATTTTATATGTTTTATATTTGAATATAAAGGAGCGGAAGATATGTATACTTTTATTTTATAAATTAAGTAGTGAAGTTTTTGTATGGAAAGAGTTGTTTATCTCACGCATGAGGTCTTATATGTTAATATTTAATTGCTAACTATATTATGCTTTTGAATTATGTTATTATTATTTAAAAATGATTTTTATTACTTAGAAAAATAATAAATTAACTAGTGAACTAATGGGTAGAAAAATGGTACTAATTGGTAGATTAGGTGCAAATTAACGAAAGCAAGTCTAACACACTTGGTTATGTGGCATTTTTTTTAATTAGTCAATTTAATTAAAAAGACAAAAATAAAATAAAATTTCTAGAATATTAAATCCTTACCATTAATAATTATTAATGTTTCAATTAAAATTCTAAAAACTCTACTAATTTTCTTAACTCACTGATTATCATGTTATAAAGTGGGCTGGTGGGTGATAGAAGGGTTATTACAGATCCTATAGGATTAATTGAAAGTGCATTTATTTGGGTTCTTGATATTTCAATAATTAATTATGTTGAATCTTGTGCACTATTTGAAGTTTTGAAGGCTTCATTTACTTTGGTTTTCAAAATTTGAAGGTGGTGATGAATTTTTAGAATGTAACAAGGCGTATGGTTCACATTACTCCATTGAACACTCTTTTGGCTCTAATACTAAAGTGGGTGAAGGAGGTATCCAAAAACTATCTAGGGCTAACTTCTTGGATGCTTTTAGGGGGAATAATTCTTTGATCAATATATATGCAAATCAATACCACCCTTTATTCTTCAAGGATGATGGTTATATGCTTTGGCTTTTTAGCTAGAGGAACTAGATTGCAAAATGAGGTGTATTTTGGTAAGTCTTGTCTTTTTGAGCTATTTGATCCTATTCTATCCTAGTTGAATCCCTATCCTATTCCATAACATTACTATAGAACCACCACCGTGTATTTTTTTCTCAAAGAATATTTAATAGAGGGGATTTCCTCTTGTCTTAATTCACAGAGTTTTTTAGTGGTTTTACCCCTTATATTGGGGGGTTTGTTGGGGAGGGGTTTTATGTCTCTCCCTTTCATCCCTATTTTAAGAGACCCATTAGCGCACCATCTCATGTGTCAGTGTTAGGCAGTTCCCTTTGACCCCTTCCAGCTCAGTGACTCATCACAATCGCCCCTTGACAATAACACAGTGGCACCACCTCCAGAAAGAATTCATATGTCATACATGGTTAGTGTAAATTTGTCAGAAATATTTAAGCTTATTAATGACCCAGTATCTTACGATCTTACTTATCGTAAAATTTCATCTAATATCCCCTCAATATTACTTAAACCCAAAATGGTTTACATGAAAAGTATAAAATATTTACCCAAAAATGAGACTTCCATGCTTAGTACACTATGCATTGATCACAACCATAATATTTACTCAAACTAAATTATTTTCAATGCAATTTGTATAGGTATTTTAAGAATGACTAAGTGAGGGAGGATTAACGAGTTGGAAGTTGAAGACCCGGAAGATATGATACAATTTTCAGCAGAAGACTTAACATGGACAGAGATTGATGGGGACCAAGTTGTAGTTATTCCATATTGTCAACTTGATGATTTCATAAGTGGAGAGGAATCAAATGAAAGTGCACCCACTCAATTTCTTCTTCAGAATCATCGAAGTAAAAAAATAGAGGATATCAAACACACCAATTACTCAACATATCCAGAGTATGTTGTGTGAGTCTCTATATGCTTTTTCAAGATACGTATAATTTTTTCAATATGCTTAAATATTATATCTAATTTGTAGTAATTTTTTTATGTACAATTATTAGCGTTCATATGGTCCACAGTCAAAAAGGATAATTAGGAGTGCATCATCAGATCCAAAGACAAACCGCAATCAACATGAAATTATTAAAGTTGGTCGCCAATGTCACTTCTTTGTGTGACGACTTCAAATGAGACCAGATGATGCTGTAATAATATATACTGCATGTAGGCATATTGATAAATCCAATGTTATTTGTCATGGGACAGATGCAATCAGTAGTCCCATGAGATTCAATTATGCATCACATTTAACAAGGGATATGTGATCTAGTGTCCAACATTTCATTAAAAGAGGTTTTAATGTTACAATGATATGGGACAAGTTCATCTCTGATGTGAAGGATGGATTTGGTGAGTTATACGCGGGGATATCTTGAGATACATACATGAAAAGAAAAGATATAAGTAACATTTACAATGATACCATAAGGCTAGAGTATGTTAAAGATCAAAGTGATCCAAACAGTGTAGAATGCTGGTATAAGGAACAACCAGAGAGTTTTTTCTTCTACCAAAAACAAGATCTTGTTGAAAATATCCCTTTTATCATAGGCATACAAACAAAGTGGATGTGTTCAATGATGCTGAAATACTCTCACAATAATATTACCTCAATGGATTCAACCTTTAGTACAAATAAGCACGGGGTGAGTACATATTTATCCAAAATCTGATTCATTTATTTAACCTCATATTAATGCATGTATCTTATATAAATATAATTATGCACATTTGTTGTAATGCAGTATCAACTTTACACCTTAATGGTTTTTGACGAACATCACAATGGTGTTCCAGTAGCTTGGGTTATATCATCATGCAATACTATAGATGATCTTTCTAAATGGATGTTGGCCTTATTTGCAATTGGAAACAAAGAGCGACCAGATTGGCATGTTCTTGCCTTCATCACAGATGATGCTACTGCCGAAATTGAAGCGTTGAGGTGATGTGTTTATTATTTTTATAAGAGGCATAAAAAATATTGTTAATGTATAATCTCTCTAAAAATTATGTTATCCTAGGTCTTCAATCAAGTGTAAAGTATTATTATGTGTGTGGCATGTTTGTCGTGCATGGTTGAAGAATGTTGGAAACAAGGTCCAAGGAAGGGAAAACCAAATACGCATTTTTCATGGTTTAGAAGAAATCATGCACACGTGTAAAGATGATGAATCTGCGAAAAAGAAAGTTGAAAGCTTATTTGAAGAATTCAGTGAACAAAAAAGCTTTTTGGAATATTTTAGAACTACTTGGTTAGCCAACAACAAAATATGTAAGCTTCTTATTGGTGGTTTTAATGACTCTATTTTTCATGTCATATGTACACTTATTAATATATAACTAATAAATTTCTTTCTACAAATATGTGGACAAAAGCATACAAAAATTTTCCAGATTCAAATCAAGATACGAACAACGCCATTGAATCTTACCATCGGTATATCAAGGAAAGGTACCTATGTCAGAAGAACAATGCATGCCATAGAAGGGTTGATTGGTTAATCTATGTTTTGTTGACAAAGGTTATATTATATTATAATCATATGCATTGTTTAAAAGAAGTTGGTTTTGTACGACCTAGAAAAATCTAGGAACAATTGAATTCATCCAAGTGTAGAGCTAAGAAAATTACAAATGAAGAATGTGTGCCTAATGAAAAGAGTAATGATTATTGGGTTCGTAGCCAAAATAAAGATGCTCATGACATTTGGTACAATGTCATATATAATGGTTCTAATCTACACTTCTGTAATTGCAATTGGGCCATGAATGGAAATATCTGTAAACATGTATTGAAAGTTGAGATGTTAGTGAGTAATGCTATTTTGGGTGAAAATGTAGAACCTGGTGTCACTTATCCCACTACAGAAAGGTCTAGAATTTTATTTGATTTGAAAGAAACACCTATATTAGGCCCAGAAATCCAAACAGAGCTTTCGCCATGCTTTGATTCTCCTCCTAATCTGAGTTAGCATAATGAAACAAGCATTGATGATTTAGAGAATTTGTCATATAATGTTGAATCAACCAATGTATGACAAGATAGTGCATTCTCTGAAGATGATGAGATGAAACGTATTAACTCATCAACTCAAGAGAAATTGATATCCATAATACCTACAAATTTGGAACAGGCATATGCATTGAACAACTTGGTAGACAAAACATGTCAAGAATAAAACAAAATGTTTTTCAATACTATAACTCCATCCAAGATTACAACCAAGAGAAAACATAGTTTCTTGAGTCCAGTAAATAAAAAGAGGCGATGTGGTCACAAGTCAAAATCAGGGACAAATAAACTACAATTTGAAAGGGTTGGACGAGTTCATGCAAGAAAAAAAGAATGGATGAACAATTGGAGTTATCTTCTCAAAAACAAAGAAATGTGGACCACATGCCTGAGATAATGCAAGATTATATTATACCCAATATTGGTATGGAAATTTCATGCTATGCATTTTTTTACGTTAAATGCGATATATTATCATGTTAAACACATTTACATAATGATATGAACTTTTTTTATTCTTACAGTTGAGGGACCCACATCTCACAACATTCCAAATTGTCGAATTTGTTTATTTGATGAACATGCTATTAAAAAAAGATCTAACATTCAGAACATAGGTTCAGCCATTAACATCCCAATATCCTCCCCAAGGGTGCTCCCCCCTATTGTAGAACTAATTAGGACGTATCATCGCCCACACCCACCACCATTTTCCTTCATAAATTCTTCCATGCCTATAACCACCTCTATAATACCACCCCAATGCTCACACCTACCCTTCAGTCATCCACCATTCTCATTTTTTGAATCGTCCACCCTTAACATTCCAATTTCCCCCCCTAGGTTAATCCGCCAGCCTACAGTGATTCCCACTATTGTACAACCGGTGGGGGTGTATCGTCGCCCACACTCACTACCTTTTCCCTATTTCACTTCCACCATGCCTTTATCCAACACCCCTGAACCATGCCTATATCCGTCACCATGTGCTCCACTATCTACCCAGGAAGGGCTGTCTTCTCCATTGCCTCAGATCCTCATGGTGAGAATGAGTATTTGATCAAAATATCATCATGAATTAATGAAATTGATTATATGCATTTCAATTTTTACAACTAATTGATTATTGTAATTTTTGCAGAGATATCAATTTGGAAATCCACCTGGGAGTGCCAAGAGGGATGAGGGTGACTTATAGACCCATACTTTAGATCGAGCATGATGTTGTTTTTCCATTATGTCATTTATGGGAATGAGATTCCATTATCTATGTTGGAAATGAAGTTCTATTTTGTAAAAAAGAAACATGTATAGTTGGACCTATTTTGAATAAAAATACATAAATTTAGACTTGTGTTTATGGCAACATCTTCATTAAATTTTAAATCCTTATGTGGATGTGATGTTATATTCTATCAATGTTACATTACTTTTGATGATTGTAGTTGTAAAAGATTTTTCTTTTATTATTTACAAATTATCAAGTTTACAAGTTAAGTTACTTTTATATTTATATCTTATTTGATGTTGCATGCGTGGACGAACATATCATTATGATATACTAAAAACTTCACATATACAAAAGCTTCACATATACTAAAGATATACGCATATACAAAAGTTACGCATAAACGAAAGATGTGAACATATACAGAAGTTATGCATATTTACAAAAGATTTGAACATATATAGAAGATATGTGTATTTATGAAAGAAACATAAATTTTATATAAGGAGGTAGCACAACTTCTGTATATGTGCATATTTCGTATCACATATCTTCCGTATGTGCACTTGTATGTATGTGCATATCTTCCATATATGCACATAAACAAAAGATCCACATATATATGGAGGTTAAAGTTGAGTATGTAAGAAGGTTGAAGTTATTCTCAACTTTTATATATGCGCATATATGGAAGATGTGCATATCTTCCATATATGCACAACTTTTGTATATGTATATATCCTCTATATATATGAAACTTCCATATCTGCACATATACAAAAGTTAAGTATATAAAGATGTTGTGCACAACTTCCATAATATGCATACACAACAGTCCATATATATGCTCAACTTCTCTACCTACACATATCTTCCGTATATGTGGAACTTTTATATGTGTGCATATTCTCTCTATATGTGTATCTTACGTATATTCACATATCTTCCGTATATACGCATATTCAGAATATACGCACATATACTTGAAACGTATATATGAAAGCTACATATATACGGAATATATGTGCATATATCATGTGCATGTGCAACTTCCGTATATATGCATATCCTCTATATAGGCATATCTGACAGCCTCCATATGCGCATATCTTATGTGCCTATACTGAAGAAGTGCATATACAGAAGACATGCACATATATGGAGGCTAGAGTTCTGCACAACTTCTGTATATGCACATATCTTCCGTATATGTACATATCTTTCGTATATGCACATTTTTTTTCGTATATGACCTTTGGCCTAGCGTAATGCTCAAGTAAAGTTGTTTAGGGTTTTACTCGTAAAATAATGAAAAAGTGACTTGATTACCCTCCTATATGGCCAAGAGAACCATGCACATTTCCATATACGCGCAATTTTTGTATAAGGAAGTTGCCCATATACTATAATTTCACATAAATAAAAGACATGCATATACGGAAGTTTATGTGTATATATGGAAGTTGCACATATACCTGGAAGATATGTGCATATAGAAAAGTTTCGCATATACGGAAGATATGCGCATATCTTCCGTATATGCACGATTTCCGTATATGCAAAATTTCCATATATGGAAGTTGCACATGTACGGTAGATGCACATACATAAAAGACATACATATATGGAAGATATTCACGTATACGAAAGTTACCCATATACAGAAGATATGCGAATATATAAAAGATGTACATATATGAAAAATATGCGCATATATTGCGTATATGCACAATTTCCGTATATGCGCAATTTGTGTATATACAGTAGATGCACATACATAAAAGACGTGCATATACGGAAGATATGCACATATAAGAAAGTTTTGTATATACGGAAGATATGAACATATTTTTCGTATATGCACAATTTCTATATATGGAATTTGCGCATATATGATGTAGATACATAAACGACGTGCATATACAAAAGATATGCACATATAAGAAAGTTAGGGATATACAGAAGATATGCGCATATCTTCCGTATATGCACAAATTCTGTATATGAGCAATTTCTGTATATGGAAATTGTGCATATACAGAATTTGTCCATATACAGAAGATATGTGCATATCTTCTGTATATGCACAAATTCTGTATATGTGCAATTTCTGTATATGGAAATTGTGCATATACGGAGGATATGTGCATATCTTCCGTATATACATAACTTTCTTATATGTGCACATTTTTTTATACGTGCAATTTCTGTATATGGAAGTTCGCATATACTATAGATTTACATATATAAAAGACATGCAGATACGGAAGTTGCACATATACCTGGAAGATATGTGCATATAGAAAAATTTTGCATATACAAAAGATATGTGCATATCTTCCGTATATGCACAATTTCTGTATATGAAAAATTTTCATATATGGAAGTTACACATGTATGGTAGATACACATAAATAAAAGATGTACATATATAGAAGATATGCATATATAAGAAAGTTACGCATATACGGAAGATATGCACATATCTTCTGTATATGCATAATTTCCGTATATGCGCTATCTTTGTATATGGAAGTTGTGCATATACGATAGATGCACGTATATAAAAGATGTACATACATGGAAGATATGCACATATAAGAAATTTATGCATATAGGGAAGATATGCGAATATAAGGAAGCTGTGCATATATGGAAGTTGCACATATACAAAAGATGCATATATACAAAAGTTATATATACTAAAGTTTCACATACATGGAGGTTATGTGTATATACGGAAGTTACACATATACCTGGAAGATGTGTGCATATAGAAAAATTTCGCATATACAAAAGATATGAGCATATCTTCCGTATATGCACAATTTTCGTATATGAAAAATTTCCATATATGGAAGTTGCACATGTACAGTAGATGCACATACATAAAAGATGTACATATATGGAAGATATGAATATATAGGAAAGTTACGCATATACGGAAGATATGCACATATCTTCCGTATATGCACAATTTCCATATATGCGCAGTTTTTGTATATGGAAGTTGCGTATATACGGTAGATTCACATATATAAAAGATGTGTATGTACAGAAGATATGCCCATATAATAAATCTATTCATATACGGAAGATATGCGAATATATGGAAGTTTCACATATACGGTAGATGCACATATACAATATACGGAAGTTGCGCATATACGAAAGATATGCGCATATATTACGTATATGCACAATTTCCGTATATGCGTAGTTTCTGTATATGGAAGTTGCGCATACACTGTAGATTCACATATATAAATGACATGCATATATGGAAGATATACAAATATAAGAAAGTTGCGCATATACGGAAGATATGTGCATATACGGAAGTTGCGCATATACAAAAAATGCACATATACAAAAGTTATATATACTAAGTTTCACATACATGGGGATTATGTGTATATATGGAAGTTGCACATATACCTGGAAGATATGTGCATATAGAAAAATTTCGCATATACAAAAGATATGCGCATATCTTCCGTATATGCACAA
>APFE030509598.1:0-45456 GCA_000404065.3 Pinus taeda | reverse complement strand
TGTCCTGAACTGGTTCCTCAACTTCAATATCTTCTATTGGTTCTTCAACTTCAATATCTTCTATCGGTTCTTCAATATCTTCCACTGACTCCTCGATTTGTTCTACTGTCTCTTTGGCCCTCTCTGGTCCCAACACTCCTTCTGTTTCGTAATCCATCTCGAGAGGGTGCCAAGTTTGTGGCCTCCAAGAACTTATCGTCTGAGATGTTCCAGCTTTTGAAATAATTTCATCAATGAAAGTTTTCCTTCCTCCTCTGCCTTGGCCCCTGCTGCATGTAGGGTTAGTTTTCCTGCGTCCTTTCATGCATCGTGTACATCTAAAAGAAAATCATAAATGCTCTTAAAATATTTGGTCGCCTTCCCCGGCAACAGCACCAAAATGTTGGTCACTTTAATTGCTTATTAATTAAACAGTCGAATGCCACATAAATCGTCAACCTGGGAAATTCTGATTATTTCAAAGGAAACTACGTACTGTATGTACTCAATTTTAATAGCACTAAAATGTTGTAGTATAAATAAATCACACCTTGTTAAATCTTTACTCTGTGTTACAACGACTATACTCTATTGCAAATATCTAATAAGAGATGGATAATTAATTAGAAAGAATAAATCTGGAAAAGAAAACAATGGTTGTTCTGTAACAAAGGATCAGGACCCTATCCCCAGAGTAGGAACACCAAGCACCTGCCTCTGTTATCCAGTTCACCAATTCACTCCGTAAACCTAATCACCGTTGAGGAACTCATGAAATAGAATCAATCGATTAAAAGAGAAACAGAGTTTCAGCAAAAGTAAAATAACATCCAGAAATAGTACTTGTTAACAAGGTATGAACAGAAATCACACTTAACACACGACAAAAAGAGAATGGGTGAATCTTGTGATGAAGGTGGGCCCTTTCCTTCTCACAAGATTCCCCAGGACATGGAAACTAAGATGAAATACTCAGAACAAAACTTTATTCATCCGTTAATATACCATATTACAGAAAATATTCAGTCTCATTCCTTCAACTACAATCCTTGTGTTACAGCTTGTTCCCCCTTTCCCTCTACTATAGATGACTCCTCTTTATAGAGGAGACATCTATTACAAAATATTTTCATTATAGATTCTAGTTCAACCCTTTATACAAAAATAGGGAAATTAGTTTCTCGTCAACAGAATACTGTTACAGTAATTTAAATTATGAACATTACGACCAATGTAACAGTTTCCTCAATGATCGATCAGGTTCCTTTGTTGTTGTCAAATCTAGTACACAAATCTCAACTCTCCTTGAGATTTGCATGCTTTTCTTGTTGTTTTAGCTTCGAGATTCGTGCTGTTCCTGCTGTTTCAACAACTGCAAAAGATAGTCCTGCCAGCTTTAGGCAGTTTCAACAATGCGGTCTACACATCATTCTTTAATTGTTTAGCAACTCAGTCAACTTCAAAGATCAATTATAAAGATAGCATGATTATGTTTTAAATAATTAAACATATAGCAATGAGAAGAGTCACTATATACCTTTAGAATAATTGAGTCAAAACACTAGCAAGGACTTTCAAATATGGGTTGAAAAGGGTAATATTATGACAAAATATAATGTCAAAGAGAGACAATATGGGGTCCTAACAATGAGCTATTGATTACTACACACAAATTTTCTTTTGGAGAATCTAATTCAACCATCTATTAGGTGTCAAAACCATCCCTCCAAGTGTCCTAGTTTAGTTTCACTAAGTCTAGTTTAAGTTGAGTTTCACTCCAATTATTTATTACTGGTATTTCTAATGTAGTCTTATTTAATTGATTCATAATACTGAGAAGATCAATCTTCTGCTCCATGTTATGTTCTATGTTCTCTTTAATTTTTGTCATGGTACGTGAGACTTCTTGAGAGCAACATAAGAGAAGATAAGCTAACTTGCACAATGTGAGTGATGTAAAAGCAATCGTCTGCTCCACTCTTCAATTTTTGTTATCTACTAGCATAGATTCATTTTAAGTACTCGTCTAACATGACTAGAGAAGGATCAAATTTATGTAGGTGCAAACTTTTTTAGAGTGCAAAATACAATCTATTATTTTCCATTGTTTAAATTGTATTTTACAATGCTAAATAGACTATATATAGAACCAAATAAAATTTTTAGCCATAAAAACTTAATTTTTTTTTTTTGTATATAACTATATATAAAGTTGATATAGACATAAATTAGTTAACATGGATCTTCAGATAGTTTATTTAAATCTCTTATTACAATATTTTTGAAAAGTACAAGGTTTAAATATCTGATTCACACATTTTTTTACTTCTAATTACTTTACATCATATTCATTTTTTTTATTATACGAGACATCATTTTTATATTTAGAACATACCTTTTAATTTACGGGCAGATGAGCAAATTTACACATTTTATCATACTCGGTTGTAGAATGAGTCTATTGTCTTAATGAATATTTGCTTATAGTTTATTTAAATCTCTTATTAAGATATTTCTGAAAAGTATAAGGTCAAACTTACACATCTCCTGATACTAGCTTGTAAAATGAGCTTATTAGCTCAATGAATATTTGCTTAGTTTATTTAAATCTCTTATTAAAATGATTTTGAGAAGTATAAGGTTTAAACATCTAATTCACACATTTTTTTTACTTCTAATTACTTTAGAGTATAAAATCAATATATGACTAAAGTAGTCGTTTATAATAATTATTAATGAATGTAAATGAAATGAATATAAACTAATAAATTAGGCATTTCTATAATGAATTTATGCAACTACAATATATAATTAATATATATATTATATATATATTATAATAATATATTATATATATTAATAATTATATATGAATGTTGCAAATGACAAATTTGTGATTACAAATGAAGATTAAATTTTGCATATATACAATTATTAGTAGTTAATTTACAATATCTTATAACATGATGAAAAATTAGCCTATTTCGTTAGTCAATAATTGATTTCAAACGATGACTAAAATTTGCATATATATGACTATTAGTAGCTAATTTACAATATCTTATAACATCAACAACATTTTGGTCATATTTCTTTTGGCATTAATTGGTTTTCTCAGATGATCATATAGTAATATGTTTTATTTTATATTTGGTCATTAATTGTGACAATTAATGACTAAATAAATGACTAAATTAATAGCATAATTTATGACTAAATATACTACTAGATGATAAATCTGAAACAACCAATTAATGAATAACTTACAAATGACTAAAAGTTGGTCGCATTATAAGATAATGTAAATTAGCTACTACTAGTCACCAACTAAAAAATGGTCGTTTATTTGAAAATTTTAATCAATTTTTTAGTAACTAATTAGCAATTTTGTACTAGTGCTATAAAACTAAAACTACTTGGTGTCATATCCATTTAAACAACGTCCAAAACTTGAAGATAATATTAGTATTACAATTCTTTTGTGTTAAAATATTTTCATATTTGAAGTTTATAGATATAAAAGATAAAAACAAATGTCAATTTCTTTGTTTGATTGTTACTTGACTTTGGTGTGGGCAGGTTACAAGAAATGTGATTGGAAAAAGGATGGGAAGACAATGCAGAGCATGATTTGGATACAATTCATTTGCTGTTGGAGATCATTTAGGCACTTCAACCATTGACTTTGGAAATGTTTCTAGTAGGGATTCCTATGGTTCTTAATGTTGTGATTCTTTCACCTCATTGGTTATCTTGTGCAAGTAAATGTTTTAGGAATTCCAAACAAGACTTCGGTGGATAGGTAAACAATTTTTTATAATTTCAATGTTCATTCCATGATATCCTATCTTTATTGTTTGATTGTATTTTGAACATTTCTTTTGATTTTGTTTTTTCTTTTAACTATGAAATTGAAAATACTTTGTATCATGTCCATTTAAACAACAACCAAATCATGAAGATGAAATTAGTATTACACAATATTGATTGAAGTCCTTTTAGTTGTTTTTTGTTAAAAGATTTTCATGACTACTAGAAAAAATTACTTTCATGTTGTTATTTGAGCACATATTATTTATATACTTATCCAAGTTCATGCATTAGAGAATGAAATGCTGCTGTGATTAAAACGACAAGGATTAGACATCACACCTCATATTAGTTTGTTTCACAAGTTATCTACGACTTGAGATTTTTAGCATGTAACTTAGTTGCCATGATTATACCTTAAGCTTTCCCTGAAGGTTGAATACTAAGTTACTAAGGTGTTCTTTTCTATAGTGATGTTTTATTTGATTTGTTTATACAGGTCATCTGGCCACATAATGGCCACTATCGCTCAACTGAAGAAAGCTTGTTTGGGTTTCTTTCTTTTATGGGGAAAAATGGCTTTGACGTTTCTGATGTTGAGGTATATGTCGTATAAATATTTTATATTCTACTTTAGCTTATATTCTTATGTTCATTGTCTTTCATGTATTACACTCTACACTGTATCTTATTTTGTTTTCAGAAAAGGAACTCAAAGCTCAATATTGATGGTAAGAAGCGAGAATTGATGAAAGACGAGAACAATAACTTTGGATTGACAGGTGCAAAAAGAGAGAGAGACGAGAACTAGTCTAACGATACCCTTAGAGCCAATATCCTGCAAAAGGCACACACATAAAGAATGATGGTCAAGTCTTCTTAGTTGGTGACTTCACCCACAATGCCTTGGAAACACAATGATAAGGTTTTCAAGTGATGAAACAGCATTTCATGTGTAAATTGTAGTCCAACCAATATTAACTTGGAAACTCGTATTGTAATTTTTGACATTTTATATAATATAATTTATGTGATTGAAATTTTTTATAGTTGCACTTGATATCATTTAGTATTTTAATTAACATATCTAACTTTGTGTTTTTATATTAGATGAACATGCACAATGTATGATTTTTTTTTTTAAATTTAGTCACAAAATCATAGTAATTAATTTATTTTGATTAATAATGAACACATAAAATTAATCTAAAACTACTAAATTAGTAGTTTATAGTGATTAATGATGAACACAAATAAAATAAATATACGACTAAATTAGTTGTTTACAATGATTATTAATGAAAGTAAATGAATAATCTAAACTACTAAATTAGTTGTATTATATTAAGAATATAAAACTATATTATATATATATATATATTTAAATTTTTTTTAATAATTTTATAGAGAGAGAGAGAGGAGGGAGAGGAGAGAATATATATATATATATATAATATATCTTATATTATATATATATATATAAAAGATTATTGAAAATGATAAATTTTTTATTGCAAACAACAATTAAATTTTGCATATATTCGACTATTAGTAGTTGATTTACAATATCTTATAACACGACCAAAGTTTAGCCATATTTCTTTGGACATTAATTGGTTTCAAATGATGACTAAAATTTGCATATATATGACTATTAGTAGCTAATTTACAATATCTTATAACATGATCAACATTTTGGTCATATTTCTTTGGTCATTAATTGGTTTTCTTGAGGGACCATATAGTAATATATCTTGTTGTATATTTGGCCATTAATTGTGGCAATTAATGACTAAATCAATAACCAAAAATATGACCAAATTTATGACTAAACATACTACAAGGTGATGAAATTGAGACAACCAATTAATGACTAAGCTAAAAATGACTAAAACTTTGGCGCATTATAAGATACTGTAAATTAGCTACTACTTTTCACCAACTGAAAAATGGTTATTTGTATGCAAATTTTAGTCATTATTTAGTAACTGATTAGCCATATTGTACTAGTGAAATGACAGTTCCCCTGTTCAATTGGATATGGATTAGTAGGGACAGGTGCACATACGTGAGGGCCTAGAGGGTACCTAGAGAACCCTAAGGGTGGTAGGAACTCTTGGAAGCCACGAGGTTTTGTACACCCATGGCCAACCAATTTGGTTATCTTGGAGGTAGTGGTGCCACCCAGTGGACTGTAAGTGAAAAGAAGGTGGTGCATTAATTGAGTGTGGGGCTAGTGGGGGATGTGAGCCTATTGGTTTAAGGTTGCAAGGGTTTGTTACCTTGGCCCTATTTGTATCTGGTTGTCTATATGTACCTGGATAGAGAAGGTGTTTCCATCATGGAGTCACATCCCTAACTCGAGGGCGATTGAATGCTAAGAGAGTTGGAGCAACATGGTTTATGGCTAGATGGTATGTCTGAGTCTTACAGATAGCCAACTGAGTTCATATATAATTGCTTGAAACTTGATATATCCATGTTTTATGGATTATCCAGCATGATATTTTACTATTTTGTCATTCTATATGTTTTATATTACAATTATGATATCAAAGTTAGAAGCGGCGGCATCGCCCTAATTGGGCTACTAGGGTGTATTACACAAGGCATTATTCTTATTATATCTCATTGATAAATCAATATAGATATATATATTTTCTTCCACCCGCTTCCACCACCATGCCCCGTAGCTCCCAAAACCACTCCACTCCCTTCCCCCCGAACCCTCCCATACCAACATGAAAAGGAAAAAACACTCACTGATTTATTAACCTTTTAACATCTATTAAATAATTAAATTGTATAAATAAAAAATAATATAATTATACATGAAAACTTTGAAATGGTATTATACCCAAAAGTAATGTATTTTTTCCATTTTTAAATAATAATGTGAAAAATATTACATAGAAGTAGATTTTTTTCTATCTTAAAAGATAATACCAAACATGTCAACAAATCAAAATAATTTAATAACATATATGATCAATGCTATTACCAACTAATTAATTTTCAAAATTTATGATACTTTAAATCATTATATATTCTTTTATTTAAAAGAACCATGTAGAATATGTGTGTGGTGACCTTTTGTGCGTTCAAAAATATATTTTAAGCAACATAAAAACATAATTTGATTAAAAAATATTTGGCTAGATTAAGAAAACTTCAAAAATAGTTAGAAAATGCCTAAACATTAATATGAATTTATAATTGAAAATTTCATATAAATACACACACTTACAAACAAATTGTTTTAAATAATTAGAATTTTTATAAAATAAATTATAATGTAATTTGTGCATTAATGAAAATGGTATTATACCCAAAAAAAAAAAAAAACAACCTTATTTTTTTTTTTCTATTTTTTTTTTAAAAAATAGGCAGTGTGAAACTATTACGTAGATTTTTTTCCAATTTTTGAAAAAAATAATGTGAAAACATGTTACCTTATCCAAATATCTTATAATATATACTGAAAGCAATGGTTACCCACTAATTATTTTAGGTGATTTATTTACAATTATATGATTACTCTAATCATTATATATATTTATTAAAAAAAAACAAATATTGTAATGTTTATATTATTATATATAATATTATATATTATATATATATATATTCTTAAGGGTTGATCATTTATGCATTCAAAAATATATTTAACATAACCAAAAAATATAAATTGATTTTTAAAAAATTATTTGGTTGAATTCCTATAAAAACATTGAAACAAACTCATAAATAATATATAATATAATATAAAATTTCACATATTCTATGTGAATATATGTGTGTGTGTGTGTGTGTGTGTTGTGTGTGTGTGTGTTATTTTATAAATACAATGTTTAAACATACTATATAGGAGTGGTTTTTTTCTATCTTAAAAAATAATGTCAAACATGTTAACAACTCAAAACTATTTAAAAATCCCCGAACGGAGTGTGGTACAAGGAAATTAGTAGCATGGGTAGTTGAGCCTACCACCTTGAAGAATGAGAAAGATTAAAGGTTGGTGGTGGCATCGCCACTCCTTATGCATGCAGACACATGACATCACTTCCATCTATGATATCAGATGCATGTCATTTTGTAAGGAAAAAAGGGACCGGAAACACTGGTTGTATTTGCCTTAGTTGAAATTTGGTATGCTTCCATTGTTAGAAAGTTTTGAGATATGCTCTAGGAGGGTATCCGGGTAGAGCGAGGTGGATTTTTGAGTTTGTATAGTCACTGTTAAACACACATGGGCAGCAAGGACAATATGAAATATAAACAGGAGAGTACATTTTTTATTAACAAGAGATATACATTTAGTACATTATGTGACCGTTGGGTTTCACATCCCAAGGTCTCTTCGACTCCTTTTTTCCATTCAGCGTCCACACTAAACACTAACTCATTGAGGATTAGGTTTCCAACATTCCCCCCTTAATCTGAAGGGTTATGTATGAGTCCAAGAAGAGAGTTGAAATACAAAATGTGCAAAAATGCATGGCAGCACTAGGCTGAATGTGCTCTCTGAAATGTTGGTATAAAGCGCGGTGGTTTAAGGATGACCACCAACACTGGAACACTTAGTGCAATTCCCGGAACTCTTCCAAAACTGGCAAGAAACTGAAGTCTTCTGCTAGAGGAAGTGCTCCTATTGTTTTAAAGAGGGAAACCTTCAACCATGAAAGGGAGGTCTCACCCAGCATAAAAGGGAGAAATTCAACCTAAAAAGGGAAGTCTCAACCTGTGATGGTTTAAGGATGACCAACAACTCTGGAATGCTTAATGCAATTCCTGGAACTCTTCCAAAACTGGCAAGAAGCTGGAGTCTTCTGCTAGAGGAAGTGTTCTCAATTTTTTTCCTGGAATTCTTCCGAAACTGGCAAGAAGCTGAAGTCTTCTTCTAGAGGAAGTGTCCCAGATTGCCAACTGAGGGCATGTTCATGGGCATCTTTGTCTCTGGCTACAACTCTGAAACTGATGTGGCAGGTTGTGGCTCAGGCTCGCTTGATGTGACTTTGAAGCTTGTAGATGACCATCATTTCCCCCCTATCAAATACAAGCTGAGATGATGGAGAAAACTCAGCTGCAAGATTGTTTAATACTTTGGAACAAGTTCTGACATGCATTTGGAATATCTTCTTGGCTATTGATGCCCATTGCCAAGAAGCGATCCATCCTAGATGAACCTTTGTTCTTGCAGGATGTTTGTTTCTAAAGCATTTGTGTGAAGAATGATTGGTTTTATGACAATGCTTACATGGATGAAGATCAAAACAGTAATCTTTCAAATGGCCAACTCGGTCACAGTGTTGGCATTTCACAATCTGTTGTTGTTGTTGTTGCAGTGGAAGAGGAGTAGAATCTGGAACAGTTGGAGGTGAACTGTCATGAATGAATCCAGCACTCTGAAACTGAATGGGCTTGGCGTACCCTGGAATATGAAAGGACAATTCCTTGTCATATCCAAGACCGGTTCTGTGCTTGTTGTGGAGAAGTTGTTCCCAAGGTCTGATGATGGGCTTGGGAAGTGCAGACTGAGTTTCTGCATCTGCATGTATAGCTGCTACTTTATTGGGGACTGGATTTGAATGAACTTCAACAGTATTGTCTCGCTGTTTATGGGAGTGTGTTTCAATATTCTGAACAGAAACAGATTCAGAATGATGACTCCACTGTTGTAATTCTTCCTGTTGTAGTTGAGATTCAAGCTGCAAAAAATTGATCTTTTCCTGTGCATTTTGTAGACATGTCTGAATTTTTGAGAGAGATCCTATGCTAATTTCTAATATGTCATCAACAATAGATTGTATAAGAGTTTTCATGAACTCTAATACTTCACTGATTCTGGCCATTTTTCTTCAATGTCAAATTTACACCTTAAAAGCTGATCACAATTATTACTTAATGCATAAAAGTAATATTCACTCATAGTACACAACAATATCTGTTATAAATGTGCAGCAAATGAATTAGGGAATCAATGCATATATATATGTAGACAGAAACTATAATGGGTTTTAAATACAATGCCACAATTGGGGTAGCAGCAACTGCAAACTTGCTTGGATCCTTCAAGTACTCCTTCACTTTCAAATCATAAATGATGGCTATCAAAACTTCAATAATTATAACACCATGTCACGGGAATTGGAATGAATCTCTAGCATGCTGAAACAGCAGTGATAGACCTCCTTACATGTCCAAATACTTACCAAACTGTATAGTGCTGGTCATATATACCATAACATTTTACCATGACCTTTCAAGAGCCTTCCAACTATGCACAGTTTCAGGAAAACCTCTAGGAGATTAGAGAATACTCGCCCCATTCAGGCATATGCGCACAATTCAGGATCAACTAATAACAAC
This sequence comes from Pinus taeda, assembly GCA_000404065.3. NCBI lineage: Eukaryota > Viridiplantae > Streptophyta > Pinopsida > Pinales > Pinaceae > Pinus > Pinus taeda. Next base: position 35,298 of record APFE030509598.1, on the reverse strand, counting down.
ATTATTACCACCACATCGATCAAATGAAGTTCATCTGCTTGCAATGTGACTCGATCAACTATGAACTACACCTTTAATTATACCAAAACAACATATGTAAAATAATATGGGCAAATAAATGGTTTCATATCACAATCGAACCATAATCCAGTAAGGCTCGACTTCTTCATTCAAATTTTCCTCCCCAGACTTCTCCATTCTCGTTTCCACATAGAACCAACGACTTATTGTATTAAACATAAATCAATATCACTATTTAATTTATTTATAAACAACACTCTGTGTCTCTTCATACATTCCAGTCATGAATTCAACCGCGCTTTCTCTTATACCCAATTTCCACATCGTTTTCTCATTCCGCCTTTACATTGCATGTAGACTTGGCAAACTGTTCCAATCTCCTTACGCAGAACAGTTACACAAAGAACCTTCAATCGATTTCCTTGTCCAACACTATCCAATTGAATTCCATTCGATTATATACCATCAGGTTTTCAGCACTGTTGAAGTCCTTCAAATGCTCTTCCGGTATTTCTTTAACGCTGTAATTCGACTTTGCCAGAGTGTATTTCTTCAGAGCCTTCAATTCAATGACTTTGCGAACTTGTTAACTTATGTTCCTCCTCTGCAATTCCAAATCTCAATTCATTGTATACATAAATTGAATTATTAAACTAATCACCTTCGTATAGATTATTGTGAATGTCAGACAAAAATGGATTCAATCGATTTGACTTCAAGAACAGTTCTGAGGCGCGCTTATATACTGTTGTTCTTAATCACACAGCTATGAACCCACATTCTATTCGATATCGACCAATAACAACATTATTAACAGCATTCCTTCACACAGTTACACTCTTTTTCTCAACAAAAGTATATACTAATCTCCAAGATCAGCATATATTTAAGGCCTAGTTCCCCCTTTCGTGACTTAATTGTCAGCTCTCCAGATTATAGATTCTAAACACCAATGCAATAGGAAAGAGATGATTGGAGTTGGATATCTCAATGTTGATAATTCACACATACGTAAAGAGATGAGCGGAAATGTGAGTTTTCCAATGCATTACCACTGCCTCAGGAATTTGAAACGACAGATATAGGGACAACATCCCTGCCAGGTGTTTTTCCTTTGTTTACCAAGCCAAGGAAGACCATGTTAGGTTTTTCCAATTTTAAAAACAAACATCACAAGCCTTGTGCATCACAATAAAAGGCCAAATAAAATGTTGAATGTTACTGGTGCCAATTTGTTGTGCATCAAACCGACCAACACATCTAATAGTGTATTCAATCTCCATTTTTAGGCATCATCCCGAAAGTATAATCTTTTACGTTCATTGATTCTAGTGGTAGTCTCAACTAACAAACTATTGAAAATTGGAATCACCAGAATTTGGGCTGAATTACATAAGCAAAAGATTTTACCTTAACCTTCAGAAAATTATTTCAGATTCTTCTTCTTCAGCGGTCGTTCACAAGAAACAAACTGATGCGAATTAGGAACAAGAAGATCAATAACCAATACAACATACAAACAACCTTGAACACATTCAAAATTCAGCGCATGCTTCAACACAAGATCAATTCAAACTCACATTCAATTGCAGGGCTACGTTATTCAACCAGATACAAGGAAATGCAAATAAGACACAACACTAATACCAAGATTAATCAATCCAAAAGAGATTATTCAATACACAATTCCAGAAATGCTTCGGCCAACACATCTGACGTGCTGAACAAATATGAGTTACTGTACAATAACGCAAACAAACGGTTGTGCAACAAACTTAGCATGAGTCTTGTTGAGAGATCAATATGGAAACACACAGAAAAGGTTCCTTCAGTAATGGATAGATTCCAGGGCAACGGACGGTAGGGAGAGGAAAGTAGGGCTGCTACTACAGGACCTGAAAATGACATATCAGACGGCTGGAAAATGGCAGACCAAAAAAGATATAAAATTAGGGTAGGTCACAAAACCATTGGCTCACAATAAGTAGGTAGAGCAAGAATACACCTACAGCTCTGATACCATGTTAAAAACACATGGGCAGCAAGGACAATATGAAAGATAATCAGGAGAGTATAATTTTTATTAACAAGAGATATACATTTATAGTACATTATATGACCTTTGGGTTTCACATCTCAAGGTCTCTTGGACTCCTTTTGTCCATTCGGCTTCCACACTAACCCATTGAGGATTAGGTGTCCAACAGTCACTCTAGTGGCCCGCAAGGCCTCAATGAGAGCTTGAAAAATGAAAGTTACGAAAGGAAACTCTTTACCAATGGAAATACAACTATTTTTGTTTTGAAGACCAGGGGCTCTATAACCAAGGTGAGGGATGGGAGTTTAGAACGTGGGTTGAAGTTGAGTTTTGGGGCTAGGTTTCTATCAACATTTTCAATTTTCTGAAAGCATATATACTCTACTACATGCAGCATTTGGAGCTTGGCTCATTTCCATCAATTATGAAACCCTTATGTTACCTTAATTGTTATTGTTTCTCCATCTCCCATCTCCAATTTGTTAGCTTGATTTTATCCGCTATTTATGACACTCGTCAGTCAGCTTGTTGTTTGGTTAGAGTTGTGTACTTGGGATGATTGTGCTTGTTATGGGGTTAGTTATTGGTGGAGGGACGATATATTGGCTGCTATCATGTGGACATGTTTTAAATCTTGTTTAGTTGTCCTTGAATGTTGACTTATTCATGCTAAGGGTTGTGTTGGACCTTTTTGGTGCTCTATTTTTCTTTCCTAGCTAGTGCTTGAGCACCAGTGCTTTGTTAGTGGTATTATGTGTTTTGGAATAATGTAGAAATGATATTTCCAGATAGATTTTATGAGTTGTGTTCTCATAATTATTGTTTGAGACTATCTCTCATGAGTCGTGTCTTTGTAGTTTCTGTTGTGAATTGGTGATCTGAATTATTTAGATCTAGATTGTCCTAGAAACTATCTATGTGTGCCTATATAATGTACTGGTTGTCCAAGAAGTTTGATTAATGAGATTTGATTTCATTCTTGTGCATCTCTCTGTTTTTTCTCATATGGTATCAGAGCCAGAGAGTGATATCTAGCGAGGCTTTAGATCTGAGAGTAAGAGGACCTAGATCTGTGAGGTTACAAAATAGAGGGTTGTGAGATCCTATTGTTATGGTGCTTCTCCACAAATTTTTATGTTATTTGGTTGAGGAATATTGTTGAACGATGTTGTCTGCATTCATTGTGTCTGTATGCAACTACAATATTTGTATGTGAGAAGGTCATGGAACTATATAGTCATCGCAACCATCATAATTTGAAAGGTATGATTTGATTTTTTAAATCAATCCAAGCCACAAGTTTGAGGTTAATTTCTCGTGGAGGAGTAAATTGGCACACTAAGGAGCCCTGTCAAAGATGTAAAATCTTATCACTTATTTGCTTATTTCAATTTGTTTTGTTTTTTGTTTTGAGAGAAAATTGCGGATGGGGTATGGAGGCATAAGGATTTAAAAATTTGGTGAAAAACATTTGTGGTGAAAATTTTGTTTTTATTTATTGGTGAAAATTATTTTTATAGTTATTTTTGGTGAAGAGAGTTAAAAATGTGTTGGGTGTTTTTTATATTTGGGTGGAAGAATTCATTTGAAATATTTTCTGGGAGCATAAATTATGTTGGGTGAAAGGAGAAATAAGGAGTATTTTTTGGCTTTGCTTTTTTATTTGAAGCAAGATCAACTCTTGTCTTTTTCTAGATCATGTGCATTTGGTTTTGGATCTGGTGAATTTGGATGTAGATCTGGTGAATTTGGGTATAGATCTGGTGGATTTGGGTGCATTTTGTTGATTGGTGACAATTTTTTTGTCATTATGTCAAAATGTTTGGCTGAAACATATATGAATGAGTCCACAAGGCTTGATTGAGGAAATTATGCAAATTGGAAATTCAAGATATTTACAGTTTTAGAGGGAAATAATTTGTGGCTCATAGTGAGTGGGGCGGAGCCCAAACCCACAACTACTATAGCTCTTCTAGATTGGCAAAAAAGGGAAACAAAAGCAAAGGTATTGCTATGAATAAAAGTTAAGGACAACATCATTCCTCATATTAGGGATTGTGAAGCATCCAAAGAAACATGGGATGTTCTCAAAAGCTTATGTGAAACATCTAATACTAACTGGATTTTGTTCTTGAAGACCAAGATTTTGTCAATTAAAATGGAGGCCATTGAAAGTATAAGCAATTTCATTTCACGTGTCAAAGAGCTAAGTGATAAGTTAGGAGACATTGGCGAAAAGGTGTTCAATACTAACTTGGTCACTATCACATTAAATGGCTTAGTGAAAGATTATCAAATTTTTGTTTCAAGTCTTTCAGCTAGAGAGAAACTTCCTACTTTGGATGAATTGATTGGTATTCTTCTACAAGAGGAAGAGAATATGAAGAACATTAGTTTGGGCTCAAAAAATTCAGATTTGGCATTGGTATCCAAGGGTAAGTAGCCATACGAAGGCAAGCCATGGGACAAAAGAAAAGGAGGAAATTTTCAAGCAAAGTAAAAAGGTATGGCACAACCTAAATTTCCAGTTCATGATAAAAGAAATGATGATTGTTATTATTGTGGAAAATCTGGACATCATTCTAAAGATTGCTATAAAAGAAAATATAATGAGTCTAAACAGAGAAACAAAAGGCATAATGGGAGTTTTGTGGACCAAGACACCTCAATCAATGATGGATTTAAAAATCTCAAATTGTTTCTTTCTAATGCTGCATTGTCTGTTGAGACTGATGATGTGAATGCTTGGTTCATTGATTTTTTTGCATCACTCCAAATGTCTTGTAATAAGGATTGGTTTGATGAATATCATGAGAACATTGATGGAACATGTGTTTATCTAGGAGATAATAGATCCCTTCAAGTTCAAGGATATGGAATAATAGGTGTGATGTTACCTAATGGAAAAGAGAGGCAAATCCATGATGTGATGTATACTCTTGGTGTAAAAAAGAATTTAATTTATGTTTCTACTATTGTTGATAAAGATCTAAAGGTGGATTTTGTCAAATCATATTGTGTTGTTAAAGATATCTAGGATCACTACAAGGTTATTTCCACAGGTATCAGAGTTGGAGGCTTGTATATGTTGAATGTGACCAGGATAGGGCATCAAGCAGTGGCATCTATAACAATGTCAACATAAAATTTATGGCATTAAAGGTATAGGCACTTAAATCACAATTATTTAATGTTACTTCAAAGAAAAACAATGGTTGAAGGTCTTCTTGTTATCAAGAATAATCATGTTGAATGTGAATCATGTGCACTTGGCAAGCAACATAGAGCGGAATTTCCTATACATGAAGAAAAAGGGCAAAGAGAAATACTTGAATTAATTCATACTGATGTATGTGGACCTATGAAAACTAGATCTCTTGGAGGATCATTGTACTTTCTTATTTTTGTTGATGATAGATCTAGATACACTTGGGTCTATTTCATAAGAAAGAAAAGTGATGTTTTTTAGTACTTTGAGAAATTCAAAAACATGGTGGAAAAAAAACTCAGAAATACATCAAAATTCTCAGATCTGATCAAGGAGTAGAATACAAATCAAGAGATTTTAATCAATATTACAAAATTCATGGGATTCTACAACAATTTACATTGCCTCATACACCTCACCAAAATGGAGTTGCTGAGAGGAAAAATAGAACATTAGTGGAATGTGCATAGAGCATGCTTCAAAGTGGCAATATCTCTAATGTTTTTTGGGCCGAAGCCATAAATACTGTTGTTTACTTGAAAAATAGAAGCCCAACCAAAAGTTTAGATCTGAAAACACATTTTGAAGCATTTTATGGATATAAACCAAAAGTGAATCATTTAATAGTTTTTGGATGCAAGGCATTTGCACATATTCAAAAATATGAAAGAAGAAAAATTGATGCGAAATCTATTAAATGCACATTCATTGGTTATTTTCATGATCAAAAGGCATACAAGTTGTTTGATCCTAGTTCACATAGATTTCTTGCCAGTAGGGATTGTTGTTTCATGAAAATGAAGATGAAGGTGATAAAATGAATAACACAGGTGTATGGCATGATATTGATGACTATGACAAAATAGAAGAAAGTTTTGAATAGGAACATGAACAGGTACAACAACAGGTACAGGTTCAAGAGCAGGAAGCATCCAACAGTCATGACACTCCAAGAAGAGAACAAGAGACTCCACAAAGCAGAAAGAAGGATGAAAGAAATAAAACTCTAAGAAGGTCATCACGTCAAATTTGACCACCTATAAGGTATAAAGATTATGCATTGATGTCTCATGTAATGAATGTTGTAGAACCTTCAATTTATGAAGAAGCTAAAGAATATAAAGAATGGAGAGATGCAATGAATGAGGAATATAACTCTGTAATGAAGAATGACACATGTGAATTAATATAATTTCCTAAAGATAAAGTTCCCATAGGATGCAAATGGTTGTTCAAACCAAAGTTTAATGTTGATGGTAGTATTGATAAGTAGAAAGCTAGATTGGCTGAAAAAGACTATTCACAAAAAGAAGGCATTGATTATGAAGATACTTTTGCACCTATAGCTAAATTGAATACAATTAGAATCATGATTGCATTAGCTACAAAACAAAATTGGAAAGTGCATTAGTTAGATGTCAAATTAGCTTTCTCGAATGGTGAATTAAAAGAAGAAGTTTACTTGGTTATGCCCGAAGGTTTGTAAATTAGGGACAAGAACATCTTGTTTGCAAGTTAAAGAAAGATTTGTATGGTTTGAAACAAACACCAAGATCTTGGTATGTGAAAATTCATTCATTCTTTTGCGAAATTCTTTTTGTAAGAAGCAAAAGTGATCCTAACTTAGCTGATCTTGGAGTCTTGTGAGAGACCAAGTTGGAGCCTGGATTTGTTGTGAGGATTGGAATCCTCATTAAAGGTTGGAGCCTTAAAGAATTTAAAGTTATAGTTGTACAGGTTGGAGCCTTAATTTTGTTATAAAAGATGAATGGAGTCTTCACCATATTATTAATAAAACTATCCTATTTTATGTTTTTCTATTTCATTTGTTCTAGTTTAATTTGTGATAAGAATATTAACTGGCATAATTTAACATTTGAGAGAAATATGGGTTCATCCCCCTCTAAGTATTTCCAACAATTGGTATCATAGGAAACTTAGTCAATATCATCCTAACAGATGGAAGAAGAATTTTTGAATCAAAATGGTCAGTAAAGATGGAAAGGTCCCCAAGTTTGATGGAACAATTTTTTCCCTCTGGGAGGTTAGGATGGAGTACTGCTTAGCGTCTCTTGAAGTCCAAGTATGGAAATATATTATATATAGATACAAGATCCCATCTCCTATTCCAACATATTTAGATGAGAATACAGCATATGTGGAAAATGCAAAGGCCTTGAAGTCTATAGCAAGTGGTCTATTAGATTATGAATTCACCAAATTTATGGGGTTTAAAATAGCTAAAGAGATGTGGGACAAGCTCATCCATATTTATGAAGGAGATGACAATGTCAAAAAGGAAAACCTATAGAAGGAAATTTGAAAGTCTCAAGATGAATGATGAAGAAGATATTGTTGCTTATTTTCTTTGAGTATATGAGGTAGTCAACTATCCCAAAGGTCTAGGTGAAGATGTCAAAGAAAATATGATTGTACAAAAGGTCTTCAGGTATCTTATAAATCATTTTGATGCAAAGGTTTGTTCCATGGAAGAAATAAAATATTTTGATTCTCTATTAGTGGATGAACTTCATGGAATTCTCGCAGCATATGAGACGAGATCAAAAAATTCAACTGAAAAAAAGATGCATTGAAGGCATCCAAGATATTAAAAAAGGGGAAGAATTGTGATTATAGCAGTCATGATTCTGAGATTGAAATGGCACAATTTATCAAGAATACAAAGAAAGGACATAAACTGAAAGGTAACTTACCTCTCATTTGCTTTAGATGTGGTAGAATAGGACATTATGTATAAAATTTCCCTTTCAAAGATGACAGTGATGATGAAGATAAACATAAGAGAAGAATATTTAAGAAGAAAGGCTCAAACAAAAAGAATTTCTTCTCGAAAGAGGATAGTGATGACTTTTTCACAGAAGAATAATATGGTGGAAGAACTGAAGTATTATTCATTCTCTTCAAAAATGAAACAAATATCCCAAAAGAAGAAGAAAGTTGAGAAGAAGTAGAAGGAAATGTAGAGGAACAATTGATTAGTGATATCGAAGAAAATTAGAGACTTAAAAAGAATAAATAAAAGTGATATTAAGAAATCAACTCTCTCAAAACCAAGAAGGAAGAAGCTAAAATAATAGAAGAAGTGTTGAGGAACAAACTGAAGGAAAACAAAGAAATTTGTGAAAAATTAGAAGTTGAAGTTGTATCACTAAAATAAGAGTTGAAAAAAGCTAACAAGAATTTGAAAAGTTCTCAGACCTTAGATATCATTCTCAGCCTTAAAAGGTCACTAAATGACAAATATGGACTTTGTTATACATGTGAATCTTCGAATTGAAAGGAAGAAACCAATGTTCATCATGAAGAAAATCCTAGAAGTTTTGTTGATGTCCTTAAAGGATATCATCATTTTAACCCTGTAGGGAAAAAAATTCATCCAAGGAATGATAATAATCCTCTTCCTAAAAGGAATATCTCATCAAGGAAAGCTTATCCTAACAAATATTAAACTATTTTCCTTGATCGGTGTTTCTTTTCTAAAGATTTTGCTAATAAGAAAAAACATTACATGGCTTATGGGGCTAATTATCAAAATAAGATTATTTATCCAAATTAGAAATGACAAATCAAGACTTATAAATCCTTTGCTCCTGTTTCAAAATATAGTCTAGAATGTTATAGTTGTAATAATCAAGTCCATGTAGCACAAAATGTTTCTCTAGAACAAAGACAGAATGTTTGGAGAAAGAAATTTGATAATTTAAATATGAAAATTGTAGACTAGCTTTATGAGCTCAGTAAAAGGAAAATCTATGGTTTGTAGATAATGAATGTTCTAGGAAGTGACTAGAAAAATTTCATCTTAATAAGAAAAGAAAATCATGGAAATATGACCTTTGGAGAGAGTGGAGCTGCTAAACTTCCTGGTAAAGACACAATGAGTCTCATCAATGGCATGGAAAAAGCACAAAATGCACTATACGTTGATGGGCCCAAGCATAATCTTCTAATTGTCAGCAAAATATGAGAGAAAGGACATGATATCATCTTCTGTTCCAAGGACTATGATATAAGGGGATGTTCTAAAAGAAAACTGGTAGGAAGAGGAGTAAGAATGAAAAATAATGTATACATTCTCAGTGAAATTCAAGAAGATAGATGCTACTTGAGTCAATAAAATGAAAGTTGGTTATGAAAAAAAGCATTTTGAATACCTAAGCTTTGATAACTTGGTGAATATTAGCAAGACTGAAGTAGTAAGAAATATCCCCAAATTTTCAAAGCCAAAAAATGTTATTTGTGCATCATGTCAACAGGGAAACCAAACTAGGACAAACTTCAATGCAAAGGAACATTCTACATAAAAGCCTCTAGAACTTACTCATGAAGATCTATGTGATGCAACAAGAGATCCATAAGATATAAGTCAGAAGCACTAGATTTTTGTTTTTCAAAGCAATGGTTGAAAATGAAAGTGAGTTGAAGATTAAATTCTTAAGAATAGATAGAGGTGGGGAATTTACCTAAGGAGAATTCAATTCATTCTTTGAAAAAAATGGAATCAAAAGGGAACTCTCTATTGCTAGGACTCCACAACAAAAGGAAGTAGTGGAAAGAAATAACATATTTGTACATGACATTGCATGAACAATGTTATTAGAAGTTGATTTACGGGAAAAATTTTGGATGGAGGCAGTTGAGGCAATAGTCTATATCATGAACTATTCTCGACTCTGGGTAAACTTTGATAAAGCTCCATATGAACCATGGAAAGGATGGCCTGCCTCTATGAGACACTTTATAATATTTGGAAGAAAATAATATATGAATATTAATGATGAATAACTAGGGAAATTTGATTCATGTGTGATGAAGGAATTTTTCATGGATACTCATTAATAAGAAGCAAGGCCTACGGATGCTACAATAATTAGTTTTCAGAAGATATTCAAAAGAATCTATGTAACGATAGATGAAGCAATTCCAAAAAAATAAGTATTTCAAACCAATGAATAAGACCCTATCCTTGCATATCTAAGGAAGATGGTGTAAAGGAAGATAATGAGCCAAAAAATCAAAAGGAGGAACCATCTCAAACATTTTCAAAGTTAACTATTATACAAAAACATCATTTAGGAGACCAAATAGTTGTATTTGTGGATGGAGGAATATGAACTCGAAGAAATATGATAAACACACCAAAAGGAAATGATATTGCCTTGCTCTCCACAATAGAACCAAAAAATATCACTCAAGCAAGGATCCTCACTAGATAAAGGAAATAGAAGAAGAGATGAACCAAATTAAAAAGCATGCAACATGGGAGCTAGTACCTCGTCCAAAGGATAAGAATTTTATAGGAATGAAGTGGGTGAAAAATAACAAAATGAATGAACATGGACAAATAATTATAAATAAGGCTAGATTGATGTGCATGGGATACACTCAAATTCAAATAATTGACTTTGAGGAGACCTTTTCTCCTACTGCTAGACTAGAGGCTCTAAGGATGTTTTTAGCATTTGCTCGTTCAAAAGTTTTCAGATTATATCAAATGGATGTGAAGTCAACCTTTCTAAATGGAGATGTAAAACAAGAAGTATACATGGAACAGAAAGAAGGATTTGACTTGGATGAAAATAAAGAATTTGTATGCAGATTCAAAAAGGTTGTGTATGGATTAAATCAACCCCCAAGAGCTTTGTATGCTAAACTTGATCACTATATGAAACAATACAGATTCAAGAAAGGAGTTGTAGGAAGAAATATGTACATGAACATGGACAAATACAATATGTTAATCACACTAGTATACGTGGATGATCTGATTTTTGGGAGCAATAATGATGAAATGAGTCACAAATTTACATATGTAAAAAGAATTCGAAATTTCGATGATTGGTGAGTTTTCTTACTTTCTTAGACTTCAAGTAACTCAAGCGATCAAGGATTGAAGAATGTGCTATTGTGACCACACTTATGACTACATGATACCAGTTAAGTAAAGTTGATGAATCTCCTATGGTAGATGCTACTCTTTATGGATTAATGATTTGAGGTATTTTATATCTAACAACTTCATGACTAGACATCATTCAGGCAATATGAATGGTGGCAATATTTAAATCAGGTCATAAGGAATCTCATATGCTAGTTGTAAAGAGAATACTTAGATATATGAAAGGCACTATTGATTTTGGACTATGGTACCCGAAAAGCAAAAACATTACCTTAAATGCATATACTGATGCAGATTGTGATGGAAGCGTTGATGATAAAAAAAGTACCAGTGGAAATTCTTTCTTCTTAGGAGACTACTTTTCATCTTGGTTAAGCAAGAAACAATCACCTATATCTCTCTCCATAGCTAAAGTCAAGTACATAACAACAAAAATTTGGTGTACACAAATCCTATTGATGAAGGAAGCCTTGAAGGATTTCAACATAGAGATAAATGAGTTGTTCACCATCTACTATGTCAGTGCTAGTGTAATTATCCTCCCAAGGAATCCAGTCATGCATTCAAAGAAAAACCATATCTAAACCAAGCACTTTATCCGAAGACAGGTTGCAAAGCAAAACATCAAAATGTATTATGTCAACACTAAGGAACAAATTGTAGATATATTAACAAATCCCATATGAACTGTAAAATCCCATGGATATTCCATTGGATAGATTTTCACAACATATCTAATGATATTATATTAAAAATATGAAATTCTAAACTATTACAATTTTAATATATTTATGGATTTGTAGATTTCTTGTTAATAGTGGATGCATGCAAATAAAAATTATACATAAAAATAGAGAACAACAAAATAAAAGTACACACGCAAACACATGCGCGCCTGCACACACACACTCGCACACATGCGCGTGCACCCACACACACGTGCACGTGCACGCACACACATATTTGACGCAATATATGCTCTAGGGAACCCTTTTGGGAGAAAACCTAGCTGGAAGGTGAAGTATCTTCACTCTCTCTCTCTTTCTCTCTGAATGGAAGTATGGTTCAAAGTAAAAAGTAGTATGGTTTGTGGCTCATGGGATGCTACAATCCCCAAGTCCTCTCCATGTGTTTTTGTCTATTGTCCCTCTTGGCGACTTATTTTCAGATATGGAACAAATGCACTTGGAAGAATGGAACCCCTTTTCCTCCTAGTGGCTCAATTATAACACAACCCGATAGCCTACTAATGATTAGGTTTGACTACCTCAACTCTTAACCCGAGTTACAATATTGACTCTTTTAGAGTCTTATACATCATAATAAAATGGGTAGCCCCTTTTTCATGAATAATGGAACCTAATGTGAAATCCTCTCAAATTATGGCGGTGAAAACAAGGTCAACTTTCAAGTGACATAACTTTCATATACAAACTTCAATTAACACGCTTCCTATGTTGTTGGAAAGGTATCTATTTATAGAAAAATATGAAAAGGTCATGTACTAAAGCAGAAAAGTTTTACCACCCAAAAAACATCATTTGATGCCTCAAAACACTCTTAGAATGTTTGATACCCTGTTTTGCCAAACTAGGTCCTTCCTATAAAAATGGTCACATGCATTGATTCCTCCACCTTTTATACTCTGAAACCATTTATATGGATGAAAAAAATATAATGATCTAATACGGATCACCCTACATTAAGAACCATTTGACTCTTTCATCCCATTAGAGAATCCCTTTGTTATTGATATCAAAGTGGGAGGATATGACAGGGGGAGTAACATGATGACACGAAGAGAAACACAATGACAGGGGTAGTAGCATGATGACACGAAGAGAAACACAATGATAGGGGGAGTGTTAGGTCCCTATAATACTAGTGTATTCCACTTATTGTTATTGTTAGCGTAACCCCCTATTGTTATTGTTGTGCCAATGTATCCCCCATGTTGTTATTGTTATGCCCCATAGAATCCCAATATTGTTATTATTGTTCTCTTATATTATTATTGTTCTGTAGGCTCTGATTATATTGTGACCCATTAGAATCCTATATATACCAAGAAGGTCTTATCATTTGTACCATCCAATAAGAATTCATTTATGTATTGTAAAAAAGGTTTCCCCCTTGAAGAGGCTAATTTTGACATCGTTGATCTATCTTTTTATTCTATTTCGTGAGTTGGTCTCATAACATTTGGTATTAGATCTTTGGATTCTATGGTTTCACTTCATCAAACAGGTCATCTTGAAATTTTCATTATAGCTTTTCTATATGAGGCTTCAGAAGCTAAAATTGCAACCATGCGGAGCTGAAGTATTAGTAAACTTTGAGTACAAATTTTAGATCTTGGTTTGCTATATTTTTAGAGATATGATCCAAGGAAGTTAGGATTTTTGCAAGCTCCAGAATTCCATCTCAAACACGCAACCTATGAAAAAGTGTCATAACTTTCTCTCCAATCATCGGATTTGAATTTCTTAAAACGTGGCTGAAATTAAATAGACTATAGTTTTTCGTATATATTTTCAGGTTTGAAGGTCAAAACAATGACACATGGCACTTTGTACAAATTTTCTCTACTGAACTAGTCAATAATCAGGTCATCGTGGGAGATTGGACATATCTCTTTCTTTAAGAATCCAATCTCAGTATGAAGTGTGGGGTTAGAATTAATACTCCAAGGGCTATCACAAGATGAAATTTCAGATCTTGGAGATCCTAAATTACATAGATACAAGAGTTTCAATATAAATATCCTAAAAAACAAGAAAAAAGTGTGTAATTTTTTTAAATTTTGCACAAATTTTGTTTGAAACAATAGTTTGAAGTGATTCAAAGGCCATACAAAAGCATAGATATTGTTGTTTGATTTCCAAATTTCTCTAAAAAAAAATTAACACACCTAGTAAGCAACCAGAAAGCTCTTCTATGACTCATGAAGAAGACGAAGAAATTCCTTTCAAATATCTAAATATTCTCTTTACAACTAGCATATGGGATTCCTTATGGCCTGATTGAAATCTTGCCACCATTCCTATTTCTTGCATGATGTCTAGTCTAGAAATCAACTTTCTCAAAACCAAGATGGAAGAAGCTAATAGAATAGAAAAAGTGTTGAGCAACAAGTAGAAGGAAAAGGAAGAATTTTGTGAGAGTTGGAAAAACCTAACAAGAATTTGAAGAGTTCCCAGACATTGATGCCATTCTCAACTTTCCAAGGCCATTACATGAAAAATATGGACTTGGGTATACATGTGAATCTTCCAATTGAAAGGAAGAAACCAATGTTCATCATGAAGAAAATCCTAGGAGTTGTGTTGATGTCCTTAAAGGATATCATCATTCTAACTTTGTAGGAAACAAATTTCATCCAAGGAATGAGAAGAATCCTCTTGCTAAAAGGAATATCTCATGAATGAAAGATTATCCTAATAAATATATAACTATTTTCCTTGGTTTTTGTTTTTTTTCTAAAAAATTTGGTGACCAGGAAAACATTACAAGGCTTACGGGGTAATCATCAAAATAATATTATTGATCCAAAATGGAAATGACATATCAAGGATTCTAACTCCTTTGCTCCTCTTTCAAAATATAGTCTAGAATGTTACAATTGCAATAATCAAGTCCATGTAGCACAAAATTTTTCTCTAGAACAAAGAGAGAAATCTTGGAGAAAAAAAAATTAAGAATTTAAATTTGAAAATTGTAGACTAGCTTTATGAGCTCAGTAAAAGGAAAATTTATGGTTTGTAGATAATGGATGTTCTAGGAAGTGACTAGAAAAAATTCATCTTAATAAGAGAAGAAAAGGATGGAAATGTGACCTTTGGAGAGAGTGGATCTACTAAAATTCCTAGTAAAGACAGATTGAGTCCCATCAACGTCATGGGAAAAGAACAAAATACACTGTATGTTGAAGGGCACAAGCATAATATTATAATTGTCAGCAAAATATGAGAGAAAGGACATAATTTCATCTTCCATTCCAAGGAATATGATACCAAGAGATCTTCTTCAGGGAAACTAGTAGGAAGAGGAGTAACAATGACAAAAAATAATGTATACATTCTCAGTGAAATTCAAGAAGAGAGATGTTACTGTTGGTCACTTTAATTGTTTATTAATTCAAACAACTAAGTGCTACATAAATTGTCAACCCAGGGAAGTTTGTTTATTTCAAAGGCTAGTGCACACTGTATGTGCTCAATCTCAAAAGCAGTAAAAGTTGTAGTAATAAGTGTACTAGTCACACCTTTGCTCTAAGAAAACTGAAGATCTACTTTGATTTACCGCAAAAGCAATCTATTGCAAACAATTACCAAAGAATGCTTAATTTCATTAAAAAGAGCAATCTAGTAAAAGGAATCAATCTGCAAAGGAAAGCACTAGTTATGCTGTAACAGAGAACAGGACCCTATTCCCCAAGCAGGAACCTTCAACACCTATTTCTGATTATCATGCTTGCTAACTCACTCTGTAAACTCAATTGCCAATAAAGCACTCATGGATTAACTATAGATGAACTCAAGAAAGTAATGCAGCAATCAATTGGACAAAACAGAGTTCAGCAATAATGCATAAGCAACATTCAGTAAACAGAACTTTAACAAGGTATGGCTGGAAAACACACTTAACACATTGCAGAAATGTAATGGGTGAATCTTGTGATGAAGGTGGGACCTATCCTTCTCACAAGATTCCCCAGGAAACAAGAACTAGAAAGAAATGTTCAGAACAATATTTTATTCATCCATCAATATGTCATGTTGCAAAAAGATTCCAGTTCTTTTCCTTCAGCTAGACCTTCCCACAGTCTATCCGTCCCCTTCTAATGTCGATGTCTCCTCTTTTTAAAGAGGAGACATCTATTACAATTGATTACATTGTAAGTCCTACCTTTAACCCAATATGCCAAAATAGGGAAATCAGTTTTCCCATTAACAAAATGTTGTTACAATGGTTATGGTAATGCTGAATTTGGAGTGTGGTCATTACAGCTAGTGTAGCAGCTCCTTCGATGATATTCTTCTATTGCTGTCGAATCTAGAATGCAAATCATGGATATTTCAGCAACAGGATTTGCGCACTGTTCTAACTGTTACAGCAACATAACCTGTAATAATAACCCTGCAGTCTCCAAGCTGTTTCAGCAACGTAGACTGCAATGATAACTGTTTCAGCAACTATTTGATTCAACAATTAACTATGAAGGTAATGTAATTATATGTAAAATAAATTAAATGTATAGTAATGAGAAGAAATATTTTATACCTTTGGAAAAATGGATTAAAGCAACAACATGGACTTTAAATATAGGTTGGAAAAGGATGACATAATAGCAAAATATATGGTCAAAAAGGGACAGTGTAGGGTCCTAACATCCCCCCCCAACTGAAAGGGTTCCATGTCCTCATGCAACTTTACTCTGAATCTGAGTTCGAGTACTGGGCCTTGCAGTGCAAATTACTTAGGTAGTAAGTATACAAGGTGCTATCAGCGAAATCTCTGAAGCCATAAACATTCTGTAATCTCTACCATGCAGCTGCTTCCTCCTTTTTGGACAACTTGTAATGAGCCCTATACTCTTTTGCTGGCATCCATAGAATACGGAAATGAAAATGATATCCTACCCATTTTTCGGCACACCGCTAAACACATTTGACATAGTTAGGTAGTCGTGAAATTGCTACTTCAACATTAAGAGGACTAAAGGGATGATACTCCTGCCTCCCCTTAGAAGACTGCTGCCAAAATAAGTTGTTTGCTTGTAAGGCAAGAGCTCCCTTAGATTTAACATAATGTTGGCAGTCTTTTAACACTACTGCTTGTAACTGACTAATGTGTTCACTCATTCCTGGTTCCTTCAAAAACTGATGATATTCAGCAATGAAAATGGCAGCATTCGGTGGCTCGGATCGAATCCACAGAAGATGATTATCTTCATTATGCCTTGTTGAAAGGAAGGCATTATGCCACATGAGCTTATTGGCAAGGAAAGAGACAAAGGCCCTAATCTGAATATCACCAACCAGAGGGTTTAGATTGAGCTTCCTATCCTCAGGGATGGCTTCATTATGGAGATACAATTCACACAGTAAATTTTGTTCACTGGTAGATGCTTCTGTGAAAGTTTTCACAAACTCTTCATGTGTAGATACCTCATGAGGTCTCCCATCTCTAATTGCCTTTATTTGGAAGAACGCTAAGAATTCTACAAGAAAAAGAGAGTAATTGGAGGATGGTATCCTGGTGACCAGTAACCTTTGAACCAAATCAAACATGAGAAGCAATCTAGCTTTTAGTTGTTTATTCTCCTTCTTTTGGGCACGAGAGTGTTGGAGCACCTGTTCCAAAACTTCCCAGTTTGAATATATATGATTTTTCCATGATGATTTATACTCCTGTAAGATCTCCTCTGCGATATAACATATTCCTTCTTCCATTTATCCATTTGTGCTTGAGTGTTGTTGGTCTGAGTGAAGACAATCTTTGTAGGCCAAGGTTCAGTCTGAGTAAACACAGCTTTTGTAGACCAAGGTATAGGACTTTCAGTTTTAACAATCACAGTAGGCCGAGGTATTTGTGGTTTAACCTCTTTTTAAAAAAAATTGAAGGCCTTACTGGTTCTTGTGTGACAGCAGGGCGTTCCTCTTTAATTGCAGCAGAAGTAGATGCAGAGGTGGCTCTAGGCAGTGGAATTTCAACTATTTTATAACTGGCTTGATGATAAATGTTACCACATTGGCTGCACATATATTCGTTATACTGGTCTTTCTCTGTACTCTTCTCAGTTGCGGATGCTGCATGGGCTAAAGTATACAAATTAAGTTCTCTGTCATAGGCTTCCCTTGCCGTTGTTAATTCCTGCTTATAAGCTTCGAGTTCTGATTTTAGAAATTCGTTTTCTTGTAGAAGGGAAGCCAAGGTGACAAGGCTTTGTGTAGTAGTCGCAGTCTCAGTAGCTGATTCTAGTGAATGAATGGCCTATTTTTCCATAGCAGCTACACCATTTCTAGCCTTAGTAGGTGGTTCTTATGTGGCAGTTATTAAATCATCAGTTGGTTCTGTAACAGCTACATTATTTGCAGCATCCTGAGCATCCATATTTTGCATATCAGCAGATGGTTCTTGTGTGGAAGCTACTGACTCAATAGCTGGTTCTCGTGTAACAACTATGGGTTGTGCAACATCCTGGTTGTCTATGTTTCGTTCATCAGCAGGTGGTTCTTATGTAGCAATTGCTGAATCAGTAGCTAGTTCTTGTGTGGTAGCTACATCTTGGTCATCTGTGTTATGTTCATCAGCACGTGGTTCTTGTGTGCAACTGTTGAATCAGTAGCTGGTTCTTGTGGGGCAACTACATCTTCGGTATCTAATTTTGGTGGATCCGCAGCTAGTTCTTATGTGGCAGCTACTGAATCAGTAGCTGGTTCTTGTGTGACAACTACATTTTTTGAAAGAAATGATGTCACAAAATCCTGGGCGTCTTGCATTTTAGTACCCGAGGGTGAGACAAGTAAAGATTCAGGGACTTGGGACTATGGTGGGGTATGGGGTTTTAGGCTAATAGGTGGGGAATTTGGGATGGTAGCAACAGTTGTTGCTTCAGTAGACGTTCTCATTCATCTTCAAGGTAAAAAGGCAGGGAGAGCAGTAGTTTTCCTTTTGTGAGTGGGTTTCTTTAGAGGGGGAGGGTCATTAGGGATGGTGGCTTCTTTGGTTGAGGCCCTTATTCATGTTTTTGGTAGGGAAGCAACCTTATCTTGCCTTTTTCCTTTTAGTTCAGAAATGGAAAGGTTATATTTAGAATCATCACTAGGAATGTGGACAGTGGGACTAGATGATTCTACTAAATTATGGGATGGAGTTGATATGGTGGAAGGGTCAATTGGGTTGGTTGATGTGACTAGTTGGATTTCTGGGGGATTAGGAATGCTCCCTGGTTGCTGTTTGGAAGGATTTTCAGCTTGCTGAGGGATTCCAGGAGTTTGTTGAGGAATTTCTGGAGCTAGTTGAGGAACTTTGGGAGTTTCAGCAACTTCTTGGGGAATTTCAACTGCTGCTTGAGGAATTTCAATAGCTTCTTAGGGTTCTAGGGGTGGGTTGTTAAGAGGGGGAGGATTCTGTTGAGCCGAACCCCTCAAAATTAATAGCTGGACGAGATGATGATGGGTGAGGGAAAGGAGTGGGTATTTTGCATGCATACGGTAATGTGACATATTCTTTAGACACCCAAGTAGATAATACGGCATATTCAACAGTCAACCATGTCTCAAATGATTTAACAAGACAAAATCATGTTGATAGACTACCTGGTAGTGACCTTCACAGGTGAGATAGTGCTTGATGAATTCAGCAACCGTCGGCCATGGAGGTGGTAATGAGTGAAGTGTGACACTGCTGCCTTTGGGCTCGACCTACTCTCCTGGTAGAAGAAAATCCTGCTGTGCATTCAAAATGATGTGTTTACGACTAAACCATCGAGTGCCAGCGGCTGGTAGGCCTGAAACCTATGCTATATCATACTCTGAGACTGGAATTTGAACTCCTTGAATAGTAGAGTAGCCATCTCATAGATTACGTGCAAATTCAAGGACTTACTATGGATCAAATCCCTAAAGCCTCTGAAGATAATCTACCCAACCTGCCCACTGAAAAATCTAATATACCTCTGGGTGTAATTCTAATAAAAGAATCAAGCCAGGCTCATGTTGAATAGCAGGTCCTCCCATAGTTACCAACTTCAGTAAAATGCACAGTGACAAATCAAGTTACCGCACCCCAGACAGAGTAAATTTTGCAAATGAGATCATGGAATAATAGGACAAAGACGGGGTGATAAGACGTAATCGTGGGTAAAAGAATGACGGTGATTGGCATGTTGTGAAATGATGGCGTGTGATTTTGGTATTCCCCCCAACTACAGCTGCAATAATGAGTTTAAATGTACGAGGATCATGGTAATAATGTCATAATCTTCTCATTTAACTATAGTTTAATAATATTTACACATAATAAGCACATACCTCATGTTTACCTTTGATTGATGTTCGGAAAATATAGTATATGTTGCTAATAGATCATCAATGGTTATGGAAGAGGGTTTTAAAATATGAGGGTAATTATATGAAAGGTTAGGCAGTGAAAGAATAGAGTTATAAGAATAATGCAAGAGGTGATTCTCACAACGGAAAGTAATGTATGATAATTCCTTGAGAAATGGTGTTTCAACAATGGGGAAGATGCGTAAAAGTTGGTGTTTCAGCAACAGGGAAAATGGGAAAGGTTGGTGTTTCAGCAATGGGAAAATGGATGGAAGATGATGTTTGAGCAATGGGGAAAGTAAAGAAAAATGTTGATGTAAATGGGAAAAATAGGGAAATGTTGCTGAAAAATACTTATTTCATTAATGATAAAAATGGGAAAGATGTTGCTGAAAAATAGTGGGGGACATAGGGAGGGGAAAAAGGGAAAAATGATCGAAATGGAGGAATGAATTGAGAATTGGAATGAGATGACAATGCTTCACAAAATGAAGCTTAAATCTGCTTGCAATGATATTGTTCTTTTCCACCAGCCTCCCTACATATGAGATCTACAAAATAATCATTGCAACATGCCAACCCTTGACAGAGATTATTAGTTAACAAATCTAATCTAATACTAAAAAAATACAATTCAGAGATTAAATGCAATGAGGGGCAGCGGGCTCCCCCAAAAAGATATAATGTGAATCTGCCATGCAGGTGGCCTTAAAATCCTCTTTAGATGGGCTGCTGGTACAGACGAAGCCGATACCCATTTACTAATAATGGTGTTCTAGAATCATCAATTGTTAGGAGCCTTACTATTCCATTGGGAAAAATAGTACCTATTTCGTAAGGTCCCAGCCATCTTGTTCGTAATTTCCCTTGAAAATTTTCAAATCGATAATTGTACAATAAATCCCAATTACCCTTTTGGAACTCCTTATGTTTAATAGTTTTATCATGCCACCTAGTTCTTTGTTGTTGAATCATAATTGTTTGATGGATGGCATCTAACCTCTTTTCATCCAATTCCTGAAGCTGCTGCAACCTGGCTGTCTGTGCATCAGTCAAATCAAGGTTAACAACTAAAGCAATTCTTAAGGTTTTAATTTCAAATTCCACAAGAAAAGCAACACTTTTACCATAAACCAATTCATAGGGATAAAATATTGTAGTGTTCCTCCAAGTAGTTCTGTAAGCCCATAATGCTTCAAGCAGCCTTTGAGACCAATCCTTCCTATTTTCCTTCACTGTTTTTGTTAAAATGGTTTCTATGACTTTGTTTGTACTTTCGACTTGTCCATTGGCTTGGGGGTGGTAAGGTGTAGTCATTTTATGATGAATATGATATTTTTGAAGTGTGGCTTTAAAACCATAAGAGTTGAAAGGAGGTCCTCCATCCGTAACTAGTTCTCTAGGCACTCCAAATCTAACAAAGATTTCTTCAAATAGAAAGGTTAAAACAGATTCTTCATTAGCTCTAGTGAGTGCCTTAGCTTCCACCCATTTAGTCATATAATTTGTACAAACCAATATGTAAACTCTTTGACTGGATGGAGGATTGATGGGTCCTATAAAGTCTAGAGCCCATCTTTCAAAGGGTTCAAGTATTACCTGGGGATTCAATGGCATTTCACCTGTATGATTAGATTGACCCATTCTCTAATAGTTATCGCAAGCCTGAACATATTTCTTCACATCCTTGAAGAGTGAGGGACAACAATAACCCATTCTGAGAATTTTATGTGATGTTCTCTTATCAGAAAAATGCCCTCCACAAGGGGCATCATGACAAGCCTTCAGTATATCATAAACCTCATCTTCTCTAATGCATCTTCAGATTTCATGATCAAGTCCTGTATGGAAAAGACACCCACTTTTCCAACTATACTAAGCACTTTGTTGAATGATCTTCCTTTTCTCCCAATGTGATAGGTGTGATGGTAACTTCCCTATAACCAGATAATTAGCAATGTCTACATACCAAGGTGAATGAGCAGATATTGCAAATAAATACTCATCAGGAAAGGAATCATCTACTAGAGTATTATCATCAGCTTTTATCCGAGAAAGGAAATCCGCAACTACATTTTCCTTACCTAGTCGATCTACAATTGTAATATCAAATTCTTGTAATAACAATAACCACCTAGTAACTCGAGCATTTGTGATAGATTTGTTCATTAAATACTTAATAGTCGAGTGGTCAGTATGAACAAAAGTAGGATAACCAGTAATGTAATGTCAAAATTTATTAATAGCATAAATGACTACTAAAAATTCCTTTTCAGTAACTGTGTAATTAAGCTCAGCAGGGGTCATATTTTTACTAATGAAATAGATAGCATAAGGAAGATGGTTTTCCTCTTGTCCCAAGATAGCTCCAATTGCAGTATCCAAAGCATCAAAGGATATATGAAAGAGTAGTGCCCAATCAGGTCCCCTTAAAATAGGAGATGTAGACAACTGAAGATTGAGTTCATCAAATGATTTATGGCAAAGATCAATCCACTTAAATTCAACATTTTTCATAAGTAACACAAACAAAGGAGAAGCTATTTTAGAAAAAAAAATTGATAAATCTTCTATAGTATCTAGCATGTCCTAAAAACTTCTTACATCAGTTTGTGTTCTAGGGATAGGAAGGGTCTGAATTACTTGTATTTTGGATGGATCTACCTGAATCCCTTGGATTGAAATGAAGTGTCCAATTACAATTCCTTCATTCATCATCATATGACATTTTTCAGTACTCAGGGAAAGGTGAGCGTGTACACAATGTTTAAGTATTTTCTCAAGGTTTTGTAATGCATCTTCAAAAGTCACACCATAAGGGGTAAAGTCATCCATAAATATCTCCATAGAGTCATTAAGCATATCATAAAAGATCCTTATCACTGCTCTTTAAAACGTTGTTGGAGCATTACGTAGTTCAAATGGGAGAACTCTATAAGCAAAAGTTCCTCGGGGAGTAGTAAAGGTGGTCTTTTCTTGGTCTTGGGATGCAATTTTGATTTGGTTATATCCACTAAAACCATTTAAAAAGGAAAAGAATCTCTTCCCTAACAAACTATCTAAAACCTAATCAATGAATGGTAAGGGGAAATGATCTTTTTGAGTGGCTTTGTTTAAGGCTCTATAATCTACACACACTCTCCATATCCTGTTTTTCTTAGGTACTATCACCAATGGAGAAACCCATTCACTATCAGATATGGGGTATATAAACCCTGTATTAAGCAATTTTTAAAGTTCTTCTTTAACAATTTCGCTCAAATTGGGATTCATTCTCCGCTGGGGTTGACAGACTGGTTGGCACCCTTCCTTGATATAGATATGATGAGTACATAATTTAGGAGAGATCCCCTTCATATCTGTATAGTCCCATGCAAATGCTTCCTTATTTTCATCAAGTAACTTCATTAGCTGCTGTGTTTTAGCATATGATAAGTTGAAGTTTATGTTCAATGTTTTTCCAGGTTCGATTTCCACTATTATGCTTATAGAGGAGATAGCAGTTGATGTTTGAGGTAGATTTTCAGATTTAAGATTTTCTTGGTTTTCAGGTTCCAAAATTGAAGTCAACTTGTTATATGTCTCAGATATGACCGAGGAGGGTTCGGAAATAAAATTACTAATTACTTCATCCTCCATTGTATTTTTAAGAGTTAAAGCTTATCCGATAGTCGAAATGGGTTGAGTAGCATTATCATCATAATCCAACCATATAGAATCATCATTATTAATCATAGGTGTGGCATGAAGATAAAAAGTAAGCTACTTGGTTTCACATCCATTAGAAATTTCCATTGAACCTGATCTACAGCTGATAAAAGCATCAGTTGTAGCTAGCTAGGGTCTTCCCAAAATTAAAGGATGTCCCCCCAACTTTGTTTTAGTCTGCAGTACAAAAAAGTTAGCTAGGTAATTCCACGATTCAACTGTAATGATCATGTCCTCAATAAATCCTTCTCGTTTGATTGTGGAACGGTTAGCTAACTCTAGGATGGTTGGTGTCTCTCTGATTACATTCTTCAGCTGTAACAATTGTGAGGTTTCAAGGGTCATAATATTTATAGCAGCACCTAGATCTACCAGAACTCGTGAAATAATAGTTTTTCCAATCTGTATTGTAACCATAGGATGGTTGGAATCACCATATTTAATAGGAGGAGTTTTTCTGGACATTAAAGCAGTTAGATCACCCATCACATGAACTGTAAGGGGATCTTTAGCTTTCCTACCAGGTTTCTTAATACAAATATCTCTCACAGTTCTGGCATAAATTGG
Organism: Pinus taeda; assembly: GCA_000404065.3. Taxonomy (NCBI): domain Eukaryota; kingdom Viridiplantae; phylum Streptophyta; class Pinopsida; order Pinales; family Pinaceae; genus Pinus; species Pinus taeda. The sequence goes on along the minus strand of APFE030509598.1, from coordinate 10,780 downwards.
TACATCTCTTAGCGCTTGTAAGAGCGGAATTTTAACATAAAGATTTTGCAATTCCCCTAAAAGATTAAAAGCAGACAGCTTAGGTGTCTTAGTCAGAGCTAAACTCTCAAGGAATGGTGGCTCTGCTATTTCAGCACCCTTATTAGGTAAATTATTTTTCTCTATCTCTTCTTTGTCAGAGTCAGAAGAGGTAATATCATCAATAATAGGTTCAACTATTTTCCCAGATCGTAAATGAATATCATTACACTGTGCAGGGAAAACAGAGATATAGGCTGGTTCTAAATGTTAAAGACTTGCACAAATTTATTATTAGGGTTAGGGTTTGGTTGTACAGGTAGCTGGGGTCCTATTGTCTGATTATTTGGTGGAGCACCTGATGGTAGAGGGAGTGGTTGCTGAAACTGAGGAAATTGGTTTGGAAACGGGATTTTTTGAGCTCTCTAGTTTGGGTTCAATTGATTAAAACAAGATTGTTTTGGAGGCCAAGGAGTCCACATTGCAAGCTCTACAAAGGGAGGGTTTGTTTGTTGCATGGGTGGGAAATTCGTTTGATTAAAGGGTGGGTATTGCATTTGGTTGAAGGGCAGGTAGTTTTCTTGATTAAAAGAAGAATAACTATTCCAACAATTAGAGGATGTAAATGGCATATTAGAGTTCATACCTTGTCCTCGTGGTTGCCATTTCCTTCTCTGTGTCAACAAATAAAATGCTTTAGCATCCTCTTCGGTTGGTTGCAATGCTGCTTTTATTCCTGGTAAAGAAGGGCATTGTTGAGTTTCATGAGCCTTCTCACAAATGGTGCAAATTGGTACTTTGTCCAATGGGCATTCCCTTAGTGCATGTTTATCTCTTCATTTGAGACAGAAGATAGCCAGAGCAGCTTATACGTCTGCTTGTTTCTTATTAACCTGCAAGGTATCAATCTATGAAGCAAAAGAACTCAACAGTTCAGTTTTGAATTCTCAAGTAGATTACCTATTTCAGCTCTTGTTGCTCCTCCACTAGTTGATTTTTGGACTCTTGAATATGTATTATCCCTGCTTTTTGATCTATTTTCAGCTCCTCTTGAACATCTCTTGCAGAGGTTAACAATTTCGTCATACGATTCTTTAGATATGTCCCCTTTACTAAGCATATTTATCATGTCTAAACAATCATCCCTTACCCCTTTCAATAATATTGCTTTAAGAATATCTTTACTTACATTGGGCTGATCGGATCTCTGCACATTGTATTGTAGTCTCTCCACAAAGTCCCCTAGATTTTCATCATCCTTCTAGACCATCTTAAATAGTTCCTCCCTTTTTTATCTTGTTTGGCAGTTGTCTTGATATTCGGTCAAAAACTTCTCCTTCATTTGTTCCCATGTCGTGATTACATGACCTCCAAGACTCATAAACCATCTTAGTGCATTTCCTTTTAGTGTTGTTAGAAATAGCTTCAATTTCTGAGCATCACTAACATAATCATAACTTCTACACAATATATCAAACTCAAAAAAAAACTCATCAAGATCTTCAGAAGATAAACCATGGAAGTTAGGTAAGGCTGAGAGTGGAATATTCTTCATGGGAGTTGCCCCTCTGGGAAGATCCCCAATAGGAAATCCCAAGGTGGAGAGAGAATTCTCACCTCTTCGCTCTCCTCCTACCTGTCCTCCACCAAAGATTCCTTCATTATTTCCTTCCATTGGTTGTTCTCCTATTGCACTTGCCCGGTCTTCAATGTTTTTTTGTTGGTCCCTTAATGTCTTGAACTGGTTCCTCAATGTCTTCTACTGGTCCCTCAATATCTTTTATTGGTTCCTCAATGTCTTCTACTATTTCCTCAATATTTTCTACTGTCTCTTCAACCCTTTTATGGCCCACAACTTCCTCTGTTTCGTAGTTTGTTTGGAGAGAATGCTGAGTCTTTGGCTTTCGAGAGCTTAGCCTCTAAGAAGTTTTAGCTTTTGATATAATCTCATCAATAAAGGTTTTTCTTCCTCCTCTTCCTTTGTGCTTGCCACCTATAGGATTAGTTTTCTTGCGTCCTCTCATGCATTCTGCATATCTAAAAGAAAAACATTAATGCTTTTGAAATCAATGATTTCCTTCCCCAGTAATGGCACCAGAATGTTGGTCACTTTAATTGTTTATTATTTCAAACAACTAAGTGCTACATAAATTGTCAACCCAGGGAAGTCTGTTTATTTCAAAGGCAACTACACACTGTATGTGCTCAATCTCAAAAGTAGTAAAAGTTGTAGTAATAAGTGTACTAGTCACACCTTGTCCTAAGCAAACTAAAGATCTACTTTGATTTACAACAAAAGCAATCTATGACAGACAATTATCAAAGAATGCTTAATTTCATTAAAAAGAGCAATCTAATAAAAGGAATCAATCTGAAAAGGAGAGCACTAGCTATGTTGTAACAGAGAACAAGACCCTATTCCCCAAGAAGGAATATTCAACACTTGTTTTTTATTACCATGCTTGCCAACTCACTCTGTAAACTAAATTGCCAATAAAGCACTCACGGATTAACTATAGATGAATTCAAGAAAGTAATGCAACAATCAATTGGACAAAACAGAGTTCAGCAATAATGCATAGACAACATTCAGCAAACAAAACTTTAACAAGGTATGGATGGAAAACACACTTAACACATTGCGGAAATGTAATGGGTGAATCTTGTGATGAAGGTGGGCCCTGTCCTTCTCACAAGACTCCCTAGGAAACAAGAACTAGAAAGAAATGTTCAAAACAATATTTTATTCATCCATCAATATGTCATGTTACAAAAAGATTCCAATTCTTTTCCTTTAGCTAGACCTTCCCACAGTCTGTCCGTCCCCTTCTAATGTAGATGTCTCCTCTTTTTAAAGAGGAGACATCTATTATAATTGATTACATTGTAAGTCCTATCTTTAACCCAATATGCCAAAATAGGGAAATCAGTTTTCCGATTAACTAAATGTTGTTATAATGGTTATGGTAATGCTGACTTTGGAGTATGGTCGTTACAGCCAGTGTAGCAACTCCTTCTATGATCTTCTTCTGTTGTTGTTGAATCTAGAATGCAAATCACGGCTATTTCAACAACAAGATTTGCGCATTGTTCTAACTGTTATAGAAACATAACCTGTAATGATAACCCTGCAGTCTCCAGGTTGTTTTAGCAACGTAGACTACAATGATAATTGTTTCAGCAACTATCTGATTCAACGATTAACTATGAAGGTAATGTAATTATATGTAATAAATTAAATGTATAGTAATGAGAAGAAATATTGTATACCTTTGGAAAAATGGATTAAAGCAATAATATGGACTTTAAAAATAGGTTAGAAAAGGATGACATAATAGCAAAATATATGGTCAAAAAGGGACAATGTAAGGTCCTAACATCTACATGAGTCAAGAAAATGAAAGTTGGTTATGGAAAAAGCATTTAGAACACCTAAACTTTGATAACTTGGTGAATCTTTGATTCAAAATGGATCTTAAAAACCTCTAATTCTTCATATACACAACTATCGGAAACACTATTGTTGGTTGCTCGAATTGTTTATTAATTAAATAGTCAAGTACCACATTAAATTGTCAACCCGGGAAAGTCCTTTTGTTTCAAAGGTGACCTCGTACTATATGCACTCAATTCTAAAAGCATTAAAGGTTGTAGTATAAACAAATCTACTTTCTATCAAACCCTTACTCTATGTTACAACAACTATGATCTATTGAAGAAATAAAATGAAAACAGTTAACTAAAGGTAACAAATCTGCAGAAAGAAATGATGGCTATGTTGTAACAAAGGACCAGGACCCTGTCCTGAGAGTAAGGATGTTCAACACCTGCCCCTGTAACCAATTTGCCAATGCACACTGAAAATCCTAATCACCGGTGACACACTCTTTCACAGCGCCAATCGATTAAGAAAACAGAGTATCAGCAAAAGGGAAATATCGGAAGCAAGGCTAGAGATACACAGAAATCACACACACACTTAACAGAAAAGAAATGGGTGAATCTTGTGAAGAAGGTGGGCCCTGTCCCTCTCACACGATTCCCCGAAACACAGACGCTAAGTTAAAATGCTCAGAACAATGCTTTATTCATCCGCCAAAATGTCAAATTACAATAAGGATTCAGACTTGCTCTGCACTACAATACTTCCGTTACAACTAGCTCTCCCCTCTCTAATGTAGATGTATCCTCTTTATAGAGGAGACATCTATTACAATAGATTGTCATTATTCATTCAGTTTGACCCTTTTGTACAAAAATAGGAAATCAATTCCTGTTACAGCATGTTGTTACAACAGTGTGTAACTTTGTCATCCTTCGTTAATTGGATCCTTTTGTTATTGCAAAGCTGGTAAACCTCAACCATCTCCTTGAGATCCTCGTACTATCCTTGGTTGTTTCGTCGTTGTTCTCGATTTGGTAAATCTCAACTGTTCCCTTGAAGTTCTCGTGTTGTTCCTGGTGTTCCAGCATCTGTGACTGTGTTTTTCCAGTTTTAGATAGTTGTTGATCGTACTGTGTCATCATCTGCAAAGTATAGTTCTTCCAGCTTCAGATGGTTACTGTTCCACTAGACAATTTTTGTTTCAGCCATTGCACCATGAGGTTTTACCCTCTTTATTTAGTTGTTGTTTTTGGTGTTGCAGAAACTGCACAGTTGCTGTTTCTAGTGTTTCAAAAACTGTGAATTATAATTCTGCAGACTTTGAATAGTTTCGACCATTGTCAGCGACTTAGTCAACTTCCAAAGATTAATTATAAAGATAACATGAATATGTGTTGAATAATTAAACATATAGAAATGAGGAGAGTTACTTCATATCTTTGGAATAATGAGGTCAAAATGTTATCAAGGGTTTCAACTTATGGGCTAAAGAGGGTAACATCATGACAAAATATAAGGTCAAAAGTAGAAAATATGGAGTCCTAACATCGCCCCCAACTGAAAAGCTTGCATGTCCTCATGCAACGTTTACTCTGAATCTGAGTCAGAATACTGGGATGAAGAGTGTAAGTTGTTGATACAGTAGCTAAAGAAGGTATTATCAGGCCTGTTTCTGAACCCATAGACACTCTGTAATTGTTGTCATGCTGCCACCTCCTCCTTTTTGGTCAGTTTATAATGAGCCTTATATTGCTGACCAGGTAACCACAAGAGAAGGAAATGAAAATGGTAACCAATCCACCTTTCACCACATTGTTCCATACATTTGACATAATAAGGTATGTGTGAAATTGCTACCTGAATATTAAGGGGATTGTAAGGATGATATTCCTCTCTCTCTTTTGGACAATGTTCCCAAAATAAATTGTTTGCTTTGATGGCCAGCGCTCCCTTTGTTTTCACATAATGTTAGCAGTCTTGTAAGACTGCTGCTAGCAGTTTCCTCATGTGATCAACCATCCCTGGTTTATTTAGATTTTTTTGATGTTGTGCAATGAAGGTGGTTGCATTCTATGGTTCATTTCAAATCCAGAGAAGGTAGTTCTACTCATTGTGTGTTGCTAACATAAAGGCATTCTTCCAAGTAAGTTGATTGGCTAGGAAAGAGATGAAGGCTCTTATTTGGATATCACCAACAATAGGGAGTATATTCATCACTCTATCTTCAGGCATGGCCTCATTGTGAAGATAGAGTTCACAGAGCAAGTTTTGATCATTATTTGGTGCTTCTATGAATGTTTCAATAAATTGATCAGGTGTAGCAACTTGGTAGGGTCTTCCATCTCTGATTGCCTTTATTTGTAAGAACTTTAAGCGTTCTCTCAAAAATACTGCATAATTAAAAGAGGGTTTTCTTGTAGCCAGCACCTTCTGGACCAAATCGAAGATATAGGACAGCCTAGCTTTTAATTTCTTATTTTCTTTATGTTGAGCTCGAGACTGTTTAAGTGCATCCCAATTTTTGTATGCATAGCTGAACTAGATTGACTTTTGCTGCTGGAATGCCTTCCCTTGTGAAAGCTCATATTTTGTTCTCCATGTGTCCTTTAGTTCTTGAAAACTAGAGGTCTCAATGTGAGCATTGCTAAAATAGGGGGGTTCAGTCTGTGTATAGGCATCAGTAAAATATTTTTGTTTTGTACTAGTTTTGGTGGGCCGAGGTGGTTCTATGTCCTCCTCTACAATTCTTGAAAAACCTGCTGGTTCTTGTGTAACAGCAGGTTGTTTTGTTTCTTCTTCTGCAACTCTTGGAGAATCTACTGGTTCTTGTGTGACAACAGGTTGTTCTGTTTCTTCTTCTGCAACTCTTAGAGAACCTGCTGGTTCTTGTGTGACAGCAGGTTGTTCTGTTTCTTCTTCTGCAAATCTTGGAGAACTTGCTGGTTCTTGTGTAACAACAGGTTGTTCTGTTTTGACCACAACAGCAGAAGGCTATGGATTAGCTCTAGCCATTGGAACCTGAACTATCTTGTATCCTGCTCGAGTGTAAAGCTCACCACACTCACTGCACATATATTCATTGTATTGACTCTTTTCTGTTACAGACGCTACCCGTGCTAGGATGTGGAGACTGTATTCATTCTGATAGGCTTCTTTAACCATTATTATCTCTTGCTGATAATCCTTAATTTGAGATTTTAGAAACTCAATTTCTTACTAGAGGGAGGCTATGGTAGGCAAAGCTCGTGTAACTGTAGGTTCTAGTGGAGGAAGGGATCGTTGTTCCGCATCCATTTGATCATTTGCATCCGCAACAGGTCGTTCTTGTGTGTCACCTATTGGGTCAATGGTTGGTTCTTGTGTAATAGCCACTTTCCCAATATCACCTTGGGTGTCTACTTCAGATTTTTCAGCAACTGGTTCTTGTGTGACAGCTGCCTCAGAAAATAATGTCACAAAACTGTCAACGCTCTGCATCTCAGCCCCAAAGGGTGAGGAAAGGGTGTTGAAAATAATACTAAGAGGGGGGGTGAATCAATATTATCTAGTCCTTTTAACAATTCTTCCCTATTTATACTTTGAATTATTTTCGCATATCAGTACCATAAAACAATGAGCATGAACAAGAAAAACAGACAATCACATCAAAGAACACCAGATATAAGGTGGAAACCCAATGTGGGTGAAAACCACCTGCTGCAATATGTCTCTATCTTCTTTTCAAATTAGAAACTCCTTTTACAATGGTCTTGTACTGGTGCAGTCCTTTACCAGTACGCAGGCTGCAACCTGCAGAGAGCTACAACTCTCTCTCGTTTTCCAGTCTCTCCTGGAAGGGAGCTACAACCCCCTACTTCTTTTCTTTCAAGGACCACTTTTCATAAATTTTCAAACTGGATCCATAAATATCAAATGATCATCAAGTATCAGTAAGTCACCCATATAACCAGATCCACAATAACAAAAAACTAAACCCAGAACACCTTTTGCGGCGTCTCCTGTGGCGCCTCTTGCGGCATCTCCTGCGACGCCTCCTGCGGCGTCTCCTGCGGTACCTCCTGCGGTGTCTCCTGCTCCGCCTCCTGCGGCGTCTCCTACGGCATCTCCTATGGCGCCTCCTGTGGCGTCTTCTATGGCGCCTCCTGTGGCGTCTCCTGCGACGCCTTCTGTGGCATCTCCTGCGGTGCCTTCTGTGGCGTCTCCTACGGCACCTCCTGTGGCGTCTCCTGCGGCGCCTCCTGTGGCGTCTCCTCCGGCGCCTCCTGCGGCGTCTCCTGCGGCGCTTCCTGCGGCATCTCCTGAGGCGCCTCCTGCAGCATCTCCTGCGGCGCCTCCTGCGGCATCTCCTGCGGTGCCTCCTGTGGCGTCTCCTGCGGCGCCTTCTGTGGTGTCTCCTGTGGTGCCTTCTGCGGCGTCTCCTGTGGCGCCTCCTGTGGCGTCTCCTACGGCGCCTCCTGCGGCGTCTCCTGCGGCGCCTCCGCACTTCCGCAGCTATAGCGCTTGAGAGATCACCCTTCACAGATTCGCTTTCCACTTCACTTTCATATAGATCGAGCTTTTGAAACAATAACCCAATATTTCAGATCTTAAGATATTCAACCCAAAAGCATACCCAAGCCAAATGATCTCCTTTGCTTTATATAGCAAGCTCTTCCTCAAATCATGGACCAATACCACGGGCCAAAACCATAACAAACCAATACCATCAACTCAATACTAGGGATCAACACGTCTGTCGAGATGCCATGGTCCAAAAACCATAGTTTCAAATTCCAAGGACTAACTACCATGGACCAAAGGTAAGTTTTCCCATATGAAATAAACTTTTCTCCATAAAATTCCGTGAGATTTTCTCCACATGAAATAATTTTTTTTTTTTTTAATTCTCATCATATTAAGAGCCATGCCATGGGTGTTGCCATCAAGTACAACATCTGTAACATATAACCATACCAGAAACATAATGCCAACAATATCCCTCTTTGGACTTGATGGCAACCTCAAATACTTCAGCGACATTCTCCCCCTTTGACATCAAGGGCAAAGGGTTATGCTCCCCCTAAGAACATGCTCCCCCTGAATATGAACCAGATCTGCAAAGAAGAACCATAATCCACCAGACACCATGAATGACCAAGAAAGAGATAGAGACATATTGCAGCTATATTCAGACCAGCTCCCATGATCTCCTTTTGTACATCCTCCATAATGCCAACAATGCATTATATTCTCCCCCTGAACCTGTGCTGCAACCCAGCACATCTACGCATATACCCCAGATGAATCATGCGTACAACCAACAATCAGAAGGGTCTCAACAATAAGATGATGCATCAACAACCCCCAGCTTTTGCCTGAGGTATTCAAAAGTCTCCCTGGGCAATGGTTTGGTGAGAATATCAGCAAATTGTTCCTTAGAAGGAACATACTCCAACTTGACCTTTTGTTCAAGCACTTGTTCCCGGAGAAAATGATACTTGATTGGTATGTGCTTGGTTTTTGAATGCATGACAGGATTCTTTGAGATGCTGATTGCACTTGTGATATCGCATAAGATAGAGATAGGTGGTGTACAAGTGATTTGAAAATCCTGCAAGGTCTGCATCATCCAAAGGAGTTGAGTGCAGCAAGATGCAGCAGCAACATATTCCGCTTCCGCTGTAGACAAGGCAATTGAACTCTGTTTCTTGCTGAACGAAGATACTAATCTGGAACCCATAAAGAACGCACCACCACTTGTGCTCTTCCTGTCATCCACGCTTCTGGCCCAATCTGCATCTGTATAAGCATGAAGTGTGAGATCTGTATTTCTAGGATACCATAAGCCATATTTGTCCCTTGAAGATATTTGAAAATTCTCTTTACTGCCTGAAGATGAGTCTCCTTTGGATTTGCCTGAAATCTTCCAACTATTCCTACTGCATGCATGATGTCCGGTCGGGTACCTGTCAAATAAAGTAGACTTCCGATCATAGATTTGTAGGTTGGTTGATGTACTGCTGCAGATTCATCATTTGCACTGAGGCTACATCCTGTGACCATGGGTGTACATACTGGTTTTGCATCTTCCATGCCATATTTCTTCAAGATCTGTTTGAGATACTTGGTTTGAGATAAAAAGATTCCTCCTTCCTTTTGTTGGATTTGCAAACCAAGGAAATATGTCAGTTCTCCCAGCAAGGACATTTCAAATTCTTTCTGCATGACCAAGGCAAAGCTTTGACTCATCTCTTCTTCATTGCTGCCAAAAATAATGTCATCTACATACACAACAAGTATTAGCAATTTGTCATTTTCAACTTTTATATAAAGATTGCTATCTGCTGATCCTTTTGAAAAACCTTGTTGATGAAGATATTTGTCCAAACGATAGTACCAAGCCCTTGGAGCTTGTTTGAGCCCATAGAGAGCCCTTTTCAATCTGCATACAAGATTTGGATCATTTCCAAGAATGAACCCATCTGGCTGTTCAATGTATACTTCTTCTTCCAAGTCTCCATTCAGAAAGGCTGATTTCACATCCATTTGAAATACTTTGAAGTTTTAAAAACTTGAGAGAGCAAGGAACATTCGGATGGCCTCAAGTCTTGCAACAGGAGCAAAGGTTTCTTCAAAGTCTATTCCTTCTTGCTGCGCATACCCTTTACAAACAAGTCTGGCCTTGTTTCTAATTACTTCTCCATTTTCATTCAATTCATTTTTGAAGACCCATTTTTTTCCGATAACATTCTTATCCTTTGGTCTAGGAACCAGTTCCCAAGTGTTGTTCCTTTCGATTTTCTCAAGTTCTTCATCCATTGCTTTTATCCAACATTCATCTTCGCATGCCTCTTTCACATTTTGTGGTTCAGTAGAGGAGAGTAATGCCAAATAGCTTTAGGCTTCTGCAACTGTTCTTCTTGTTTGTACACCTGCTTCTTTCTGCCCCATAATCTGAGATTCTGGATGATTCTTCTGAACATATCTGGATGGAGTCTTTTCTTCTATTCTTGTCTGCTCCTCTGATTTTTCTTCAGGTTCTTCTTAAGGTTCTTCATCATTCTGTTGTTGAGGGTAGCCTTCATCTTCTTCGATGTCTTCATGATGTACTTGTCTAGGGATGTATCCCTTCTCATCAACCACTACATCAATGCTTTCAATAATTCTGCCAAGTCTTTTATTGTAGCACTTGTATGCTTTGCTATGTGGAGAGTAACCAAGAAGAATGCCTTCATCTGCTCTAGGTTCAAGTTTGCCAAGCTGCTCATCAGTATTCTTAATATAGCATTTTCTCCCAAATATTTTGAAGTGCTTTACCGAAGGAGTCTTACCATTCCAGAGCTCATGAGGAGTTTGAGTTCTGTTCACCCGGACATTTGTTTTGTTGAGAATAACAAC
>APFE030509596.1:194507-205687 GCA_000404065.3 Pinus taeda | reverse complement strand
TTAGGATATTCCGACACATAGGAATAGTTAAGTTTAACTTGGTCTAGTATAGAGTTAGGTAAAGTGTGTTTCTTTACTATGTACATTTGTAACTTACAATCCGACAGTTACGATATGTAGTGATCCGACGGTTCATTCTCTCCTCAGTATTACCGACACTTGATCCGTGGCTTAACACCCGATTGGTCCATGAATTCTATTTAACGCGCATGGAGGGTCATTTGTAGGTTAACCGTTCACGAGATAAGCTTATGTAAATTTTCATTCTTTATTAATAAATTGCCTGAAGTGGCCGCGTTGGCTCAGGTCATGGATTGTTTCCCTCTTTGAGGGTTTTAACCACGTCAAAATACTGGTGTATTGATCTGTGATCTGTTTGTGAGCGGTGTCCTTTGGTGTTCTATCTGAGGAACTTACCTTGTAAATTCCTACAAAGCAGCATGTCGTCAACTGATCTCATGTATCATATTCTTAGAGATGATCTATGCTCTTATCTAGATAAGTCAACATGTTGATTTCTATTGTAAATGTACTCTCTCTCTCTCTCTCTCTCTGTTGAGGTATTGAAGAACATATAAGAAGATTTGATCAAGGGTTTCCCCACATTGGGGTTTGTCCCTGGCTAGTACCACATCTTGTGTCCTCTTGTCTTGGCTTGTCTTCTGCGATTTATGTTTATGTTATATCTACAATTTACTTTAATGTTGACGTGATTGCTAATCTCGAAAAGATATTGAGCTAACTGTGAAAATTGAAATAAATTGCTCTAAGCATAGAACATACCTAAAATTAACATGGTATCGAAGCTAAGGTGAAGACAATGCCCAAGCCAAAGTGAAAGAGAAATCACTGAAGACAGTTGGGAAAGGACAAAAGGATCAGTAGATTCCTCATCCCTCTTCAAATTCACCGAGGGTGAGGTCAAAGTACAGAATATTATCAGAATGGTGCAGTGGAAGTTTCTGATGGCCTACCTAAAGATCACTTCATTGGGAAGTCCAAATATAAGGTGGAACGAAAGGCAGATGCCTTGATTGTAATAATTTCGGCCATTATGCGAAGGAGTGTCCAAATGGTAGAGACACATCTCTTGATGAAGATGAAAATCATTCCAGGGTCATCTTCAATGATCAGAGGAATGAAAAGTAATGCAAGTCATCAAGGAAATGGCCGACTCTTCAAAGAAAGCAAGGAACCCCAAGTATGAAGAATCAAATGTTATTTTTGATAAGATAAAGAAGCGTTATCTTGTATTGGCCCTCTCCTTCAGATTCTTTGGGAATCTGGCTTATTGATTGTAGTATTTCAAGGCACTTCATCAGATAGTAGGGTGCATTCTCTAATTTGGTAGAGATGGAAACAATAGTGGGATTATACTTGGAGCCGATGCCACCCATTCCAGAAAGGGTTTAGGGAATGTTACCCCTCAATTGAATCAGGGTAACTCGATTCATTTACAGAACCTATTTTATGTACCTGATCACAAGAAGAACCTGGTGTCCATTTTAGCAATGGAAGTCAAAGGTTACAGGGTGACACTCATCGATGGAAAGGTATGTGTTTGAAAATAGAATTTTCAAAGATGTTTTTGAGTTCAGAGTTGTATCAAGTTGCAAGAAGTCCACTGGGGACCATGTCCATTGACACATAGCATTGGAGGTTTGTGAGTCATATGGTAACAGGGATGCCTGAATTCAAAAAGAGCATGAAAGTACATGTCTGAGATGTACCGAAGGAAAATCTTACAAGGGGACCATTCCCCTCATGTAGCAGGTCCACAGGTTTGGAACAACCTGAGGGGTTTGAGATTCATGATCAGGAATCTCACATATGCAAGTGGAAGAAATCCCTCTATGGCTGGAAGCAAAATTCCTCGGGTAGTATGAGAGGATTGATAGCTGTTAAACGAAGCTGAGATTCAATAATAATGAAGCCGATCCAAACAATTGTTTGAAGGTTGTGGATGATAGACCTCTCATACCAACACCTTCTGAGGAAGACCTATTTCAAACAGGTGCAGACCCTTTCACTTGCAGAAGTAAGAGGGAGTTGGATTCTGGATGTGGGATGGTAAACTGCAAGCCCGTGACTACCTCGAGGATCTTAACTTTCAAAAGTTATATTGATGATGCCAGACTAGATTTTGGAAAATGCCTCTAAGCTCCATAAACTCATTTTCATTGATGTTCTTGGTGAACTTCCATCCGGACATATGTTTTTCAATTAGCATGGTGAGCTCATATTTGGTTGAGCCTCACTAGATTGATGCTAAGAATATTTTGAGATATCTTTGGAGCACAATCTCTCATGGATTGAGATACACTGCCAGAAATATGAAGCTACATGATTATTCGAATGCTGACTAGGTAGGCAATGTAGAGGATCACTCGAGCACTTCTCAGCACTGGTTCTCTTTGGGTTCTGCTTCGATATATTGGATGAGCAAGAAGCTGAAGTCGGTTGCTATAAGCATGATCAAGACCATATACATAGCTATGAGTATGATCTTGTATGAAGCCACCTAGTTGTGGAAGCTCTTCAGTGAGTTGTTTGTACACATGATGAATACCACTGTGATTCTCTGTGACAACTAGAGGGGGGATTCAATTATTGAGGAATCTCGTATTCGATGATTGCTCCAACAGATAGACATCAAATATTGCCTTATCTGGGATATGGTAAGTTGATGAGAGAGGTGGCTCCATCGCATTGAGAGACATTTTTTCAAAGCCTCGGGAAAGGTCAAATTTGTGACTTTCCCGAACGACTTGGAGTCATTGAGAGACCTTCTTATAATGGTCTTTCATGTTGCATGCATTGAGCTCTGGGAGCTCTAGGGGGGCTTGGGGCACTCACTTGGAGCAACATACAACCACAGGGTGACTCACCCTCCCTTGGTGGTGCGTTATGTACAGGATGATATGTTCAACCTTCCCCTGTTATACCCCATGGCGACTGTGGAATAGGATAATTAGTTCTGTTGTGGGCCAGGATGATTATTTAACCTTGGCAACTATGAAACAAGATGATTAGTTCTCCTATGGGTCGAGATGATTAGTTCTCCCATGGCAACTGTGGAACAGGATGATTAGTTCTCTTGTGGGCCGGGATGATTAGTTCTCCCATGGAAACTATGAAACAAGATGATTAGTTCTCTTGTCGAGGCATCCTACCCATGCAATCTAGGACTCATGGGAAGTACCTCTCATCTGATCAATGAGCAGGGAAATGGGGTTAGGGACCATAGTAGTACAATCGATGGATGCATTGTTGTATCTACCATACTCCCTATACTAGGATGACCTCCATTGATCTAGGATCAATGAAACTGATCTGGGATTAGTATGAGTGGTTTGAGATACTCTCTTGTGATATTAATTTGGGATCAATAAAATTGACTTCGAGTCAGTAAGAGTGATGTGACACACTCTCTTTAAATGAAACTGACTTCGAGTCAGTAGAGAATGGTATGAGACATTCTCAATCAATTCTTCTTCTTCATGGTTCAACAGAGTAGAGCAGAGCAAAGAAAAGCAGACCAAAGCATAGTAGAGTAGAGCAAAGCAGAGCTCAACAGAGTAGAGCAGTGCAAGGCACTGATAGCAGAGATAGTATAGTCGAACATATGGATCAGCAAATGGAGTTCTCCCTAGTTGAGAGGGAGTGTTAAAATTGGCAACTAGGGCCAAAATCCATGTGGGTCATCTTATTAATGGAAGCTGATATTTTTCTTGGATCCCTCTCATCGAGAGGTGTAGGATTGATCTAAATATTATTCGATTCCAATAACTATTCATGAAGATATGAATTTATTTCTGTTATGGGACAATTCGTCAAGATCAACCAGGAATCAAATAAACCCCACTTGTGCTCAACGTTTTCGTATAAATAGAGGTGCTCTTCAAGTCATTTTCAACACACTTGGAATCTCTTCCTCTCTAATTCTCTTTGGGTTTTAGTAGGAGGAGAGATCCCAAGGGATAATGTTGCCCTAATCTAGAAGGCAGAAGCCAGAACTGTCAGGAACTGTCGGAACTGCTGGGAATAGCCAGGAACAGTCGAACAACCGGAACTCCTGGAACTACTGGGAATTGTTGAAACTGTCAGAACTGCTGGGAACTACAGGAATTGTTGGAACTACTGGAACTGCCAGAACTGACGGGAACTTCCAGAACTTCCGGAACTGTCGGAAACTGCCAGGAACTGCGAAACTGTCGGGAACTACCAAAATTGTTGGGAATAGCTGGAACTGTTAGGAATTCCCAAAACAACCAGAACTGCTGGAACTACCAGGAACTACTAGAACTACCGGGAACTGCCAGAACTACTGGGAACTGCCAGAACTGTCGGGAACTGCTGGAACTATCAGGAATAACCGGAATAGCTGGAAGAACTGTAACTGCCAGAACTGTCGAGAACTTCTAGGAGCAACTGAATTTCCAAAACTATCGGGAACTATCGGATCATCTATCTCTGAAGGAGAGCATAATGCAATGGACAACTAACTAACATTGGGACAATTGTATGTTACTTAGCAACAAATACACCAAGCATGCAATGTTACAGCTAGCATGCAACAACAAGCATGCTAAGGACAACAAGCATGCTAGGGACAACAAGCTGGCAAGTGACAACAAGCAAGCGAGGTGCAGCCAGAGCATAGGTCAGTACGACAACATGGTGGAGCAATGGCACATAATGCAATGCAGTGATGGGTATAGTCATGATTAATGAACTATGAAGAGATGCAACATAGTGATGATGGGTGAAGCATGGTGCAACACGTTGAGGTGCAGCATGATGACGAAATGCATCACAACGATAGGTTAAGGAGTCACCTTGGAGAATTAGTTGAAGCAACATGCCTTCAACTGATCTCATGTATCATCTTCTTAGAGATGATCTACGCTCTTATCTAGATAAGTCAAAGTGTTGACTTCTATTGTAAACGTACTATCTCTCTCTCTCTCTGCTAAACTATTGAAGAACATATAAGAAGAATTGATCAAGGGTTTCCCCACATTGGGGTTTGTCCCTAGCTAGCGCCACATCTTGTGTCCTCTTGTCTTAGCTTGTCTTCTGCAATTTATGTTTATGTTCTATCTGCAGTTTACTTTAATGCTTATGTGATTGTTAATCTTGAAAAGATACTGAGCTAACTGTGAAAATTGAAATAAATTGCTCTAAGCATAGAACATACCTAAAATTAACATGATCACAATGTAATTGTGCCCCCCCATGAGGGGGGCTCTGGGTTGGGTGATGATAACCTTCTTTCATATACTTAGCATGTTAGTTTGTCCATATTTCCAAATTTTGTATGTTTTTTTGGCATATATATGCATATAGGAATAATAGCTTGGATATAAAAGAACTCGAAAATTTTGACATAGTGGCCATTCCAAAAGTGGATAGAAATGTAAATCAATAAATGGAATTTTCCCCTTTTTTGAAGTATTTTTGTGTCCATAACGCAAAGTTTTAGTAATATAAGAGTTCTCATTCCAATTTAAAAAAATAATAATTATTAACTAATTATTTTAACCTTTTATAAATAATCATTACTAACTAATAACTAGATTCAATCTATTACTTCAGTCTAGCTTTGATGGTTATGAAAACTAGTTATCTTCTCCAACCATGTTCAAATCAACGTTTGTGACATTTTTTCCCCTCCTAAATTAAATGGGGTTGGCAAGATATGAATAATCTCACTCTCACTCAAGTGTTTAAGGATGGAATGAAATGTTCCAAACATATTTTTCCCTAATGGTTAGTTATATCAGTTACCATTGTTTTCAGGGAATTACCTATAATCCAACACACTCTATAGAATCTGGTCCAATTCCAATGAGGTTAGGCATAACTTACTTTACATGGGGTACAATAGTTTAAATATAGAAAGTATCCCAAAATTTTCTGAAATTTTATTTCCCAAAACCATATACAAATCTAACTTTTCAATATTTATTACTTTTTTTTCTAGATACCCCAAGCAACAATCAAAGGTATAAATTTAATGTGTTTAATTTCCAACCATTTCTTGAGGGCTTCTTCCATAGAGGCTCTTTCCCGAGAGCAGGATGGCCTTGTAGTCCTCTAAATTTTAGACTAAACTACCTTAGAGAGAATAGTTCAAAATGAGGTGGTGGTTTGTTTCATTTTCTAGTTTGCAAAGGATGCAACTTCCTATCCCAACGAAGTTCCCCCATTGTAGTCTATCCCAAGTTGGAACTTTGTTGTGCAAGAGGAGCCACATAAAGAGTTCTTAATTAATTAAGCACTTCAATTTCTAAGGTTTCTTCCCCCACCAAGGAGAAGGATCTTCTTTGATTTCTTGTACCAATGAAATGCATCCAAGTCTAGGGGATGTAACCACAAGAAAAGATTGGGGACTAAATCAACTGATGATGATGGAATAATGGAGAGATGAAGGAGTTCTAAAGAGTATTTGTATAATTTTTCTATAGAGGTGCATATTCTCCTCCTAAACCAACCTCTTCGCAAGTCATCCATCAACCATGTCAATGTCATGATATCCTCACTAGATTTGATTAAGTAACTCCCCTCTAAGTCTCATATTAAAGGATCTATAATTTCCATAGAATAACTTCAAACATATTTCCAACTCACCATATCAACAATTTTCTAATGAAGGGGAAAGTATTTAGAATGGCTTTCCATAAAATGGAGTCATTTCAGAACTTTTTGTTGGAAAATTATATCCAAACCACCAAGGACTCCTTTGGAAAGAAAATGTACATAGAGGCCTAAGACTTGAATCAACCCCCATACAATATTTTCTACCAGGATTTTGAGAAAATACAATTTTTTTTCAATCCCCACCGCCCCAAGACATTTGGTGATAGAAATCTTTCTCCAAGAAGCCAAGACTAGGCATTTTTTGTCTTCAAACCCAAACCAATGAAATCTAAATGAAAGTTGTTTTATTTTTCCTAAGACACCCTTGAGAACCAAGGCTAGAGTGATCCAATAAAATAGAATGAATTCCAAGGTTTCCTTAACTATAACTAACCTTCCTCCTTGCCTTGTTTCCACTTTGACTAGTAGCCACTATCAGTAGTTTTTATGGTAGCCATTTGCTTTAAAAGTGAAAACTAGGTATTGCAGCTATGATCCTAAGTCATTTGCATGGATGTCTAATATCTTAGATAATATAGAGTTTTTTCCTGATCCAAAAATTTGCATATGAATAAGAAGGACTTATCCTTGTTGATTTTCATCCATGTGGTTTTGTAGAACATCAATAGAAATTCCTTCAGCTGTTATATATAGTGAAAAATCCCTTAAAAAAAGATTAATATATCATCCATGAAGTGAATTTGAGAGAGGGAGAAAGAGAGTCTAACCATTATACATTTCATATTTTAGTATGAGACTACATTATGTATCAATTTACTGAGTCCTTCCGCAACCAATTGGAATAGAATGGGGGAGAGAGGGCATTCATGCTTGATTCCTTTACAAAATGTTTAAAGAAGGTAGTAGCAAAACCATTGATCAATATAGATAAAAATAATATAAGATGATATAATTTAGAACCCAAGTCACAAATAAGTGGTTAACTCCCAGGTGAATGATTAGTAACCTAATGTATAACTAACTTACTTGGTCAAATGCTTTGAACAAATCCACCTTGAGGGTGACTGTTTTTTATTTACACGTGAAAATAGAATGCATGCCTTCCTAAGAAAGTATGATAACTTCATTGATTTTTCTTTCTTTAATAAAATAATTTTTTTCCAAGGAGATGGTATCAAAGAGAAAATATTTCAACCTTTGAGAAAACAATGTTCCAAGAAGATGTTATCAAAGAGAAAATATTTCATCCTTTGAGAAATCAATTTTGTGATTATTTTGTAGATGTTTCTACAGAGTGAGATGGGCCTAAAGTGGTCAAAGGAATGGGAGTTATCTGACTTGGGAATTGAGGTGATAAAGTCAAATTGAAGGATACCAATACTTTTTCTAGAGCGTATAGTGTACTCAATCACCTTTAGCAAAATTATTTGTCAAAGAGTCGAAGAATCCTAAATAAAATTTAATAGGAAACTCATCAAGACTTGAGCTCTTGTCCTTCTGAAAACTACGAACTCCCACTATTTTTTCCTTGGTTACTACAACCATTAACTAGTAGTTTATTTCTTGGTCAATGAAACTAGAACAATGATATGCAATGAGAACTAATATGCCCCCCAAGAGGGGCATATATGTGGTTAAATGTATAGGATATGACCCCAACATGGGGCATATATGGGATTATCTGTGCATGCAATGTGTAAATGTATATGTAATAGGGTCAACCTAATAATGAACAGACCATTGTGCAAAGTCTAAATAGGTATATATAGGGATCATGTAGCCATTATTAAATACATTTGAGTGGGATGTATGAATGTATTTGGGTATTTGGAGAAGGATCGCCTATTATTTATGGAGTCAATGTGTAACTTATTTCTCTTATATATCTTGGAGTTGTACTCCATTCCCACATCGGTGTGTGTGGTGCACTATTTTTTTTATGTAATTAGGTCAAAACAAAACACCAATGATCATCACGTGGGGGGTCAACCTTGAACAAGTTTTGAAAGTGTAGGGTTATTTTATAGAAATCTCCTCAGAAGACGTGGCTTGTAGGTTGTTTTCTCTATCTATGGCCCAAATAGTGTTGATGGTTTTCCTTTTGTTTGAAAAATTATGAAAAAGTTGGTGTTTTCTGTGGAGCGATAAAAAGGTGTCTTTGTAACTCCTAATTACCTCACATTAATTGTCAACCCAGGGACGACTTTTTATTTCAAGAGTGTACTCAGTTTGAGGCGGCTATTTACTCAAGAGTAATGTTTTGCAATATAGTGCTTAAAATTCAAAGTAAATTGAAAGCTGGAACAAATCTAATTGGAACAGCAAGAAACTGAAATGTTCTAAACTAAATCATTCACTCAAACAACCATCAATCGAGGATACAGTAGCAATAACTCATTCCTCTAGAAATTGATGCAATTAAAATCAAACTGGAACAAGATAATCAATCTGGGAACGAGGAAGCAATAACCAATGTTCTCTATAGTTGACAGCCCTGCTTTAAAGCAATTAAAAGGAAATCGAAATTGAACTGAAGCTGCTATTGAAAGTAAACCAGGAAAACTCTTTAAAAGCAAACTCTTGCAATTAATCAACAGAAATGAACAACAAAGTAAATGGACAGCAAACTGGAATTAAAGGAATCGAATAACCAATCCTATTGAACAACAATCTGTAATGAATATCAATCAAACGGAACAGCAAATGGAATGAAACCATAATTGAAATAGAACAGCGAGGCTTTATATTTGAAATGAACAGCATAACAATATACATTGAGAAGGATAATAATCTCTGTCATGATGGAAAAGAACAACCACACGATTCAATCTCAACTTGTGCAATAAAACAATTTCATAAAATATTATAACAGGTCGCTGCAAAAACATGAAATTGTTAGGCAATACGATTCAAAGAAATAAGAATTAAATCAAACCATCACATGGAGAAAATTGGAAAGATATAATACAACAGCAGCATACTCCACTAGAGGTTGGGCCCTTAGCCGCTAGTGGATGCTGCTGGGCTACTTCAGATGAGAAGAATGTACAATAACCCTTTTATTTATTCATCCTCAAATTGTGAAATCATTACAACAGCAAAAGCTTTGAAGATTACAATGGAAATGCAACAATCCCTATCCTATCATGAATAATCCATCATCATTCTTGAATCTCTAGTTCTGAATCCTTAATTCTCCATCATTTTCCATCCTTTTCCCCCCCTTTCTCTCTAATCTCTATTTTCATTTAAATAGAGAGAGAGCAGAGAGCAATTACAATAGAGATAATTACAACATGATTCTATTACAAAATTGGATTATTTCTAACCAATTGATCAACAAGAAGATATATTTCCATTCATCTCTCAACAAGAGCAAGACGAATTTGGCTTTGCAGTTGCGATTTGGAGGACGGCTGCAACAACAAATCTCAGAAAATCGTGCTCAAAGAACCTTGCATTTCTCTTAGTACAAGTCGAATTCGGGCAAACCATTCTTTGTTAATGTTAATTAGGTCCGTTTTGGACAAATCCCATGTTCCAGATTTTCCAGATTCTTCTCCATTTGCTCACAATCTCAACCGCAAAACTGTCACTCCTTATTCCAGCGCATTTCTGAGTTGGCACTTCTAATGATCAAATCTTCAATCTGGAAATTATCTTCGAGGCTAAAAATGGTGAATAATGTTATAACCAATTTATTAAAACTATCATGGATAAAATCATGCATAATCATCAATTTATTAGAAATAAAGGAAGATAAATAATATTCATTCATAAGAGCATAAATCATTTATAAAATGGATTTAAATGATAAATTATAACAAATGATATAAGAGATAAGAGTAAAAATTGATGAAATAAGTGTTACAAAGTGGTCGTATTCACGGCCCAACACACCCCCACATCGAATATATTGCATGTCCTCATGCAACAAAAACTGAATATGTTGCATGTCCTCATGCAACCCAAAGACAAAACCCATGTGTTAACCAAGCAATAAAATTTGTTCATCTCAGCTCATAAAATTGATAGAACAAATGAATTCTTCCTCAATTAATGAATACTCAATTTTAGTAATCTTGATGAATGCATAACAATTAAGTTGCAGCAAAATATGATATAAATAACAACAACCTTCATTAACCATTTTCCCAAAAACTACAAACCAACTTTTGTTGAAATGATGCAAGTAGATTTGTAATATATGAATGCTTCTATGATCCAAAAATCAAATTGTTTTGATGCACAGAGCATGAGATATAAACAAAATGGTTGTAGGTGATAGTGCATGATTTCTGAAATTTTATGAACCAATTTAACTTGAAATTATCTGGGTTTGCGTATTTTAATGATACATCGGTGTTATCTAGAAACAACAAGAAGTGAGTTCATAGTTTTAAAAATATTATGGAAATCAATTTCTGCACTGAAATTGTATGCCTTAAATGAAAAAGAAAGCAAAAAAAAACATACATCATGCGTAGCAATTCCTCCCCCTCTGAAAAATTAGCATGCCCTCATGCAATGCTAGAAAACAAATAGAGGCGGTTGCTACCAGCTGTTGAATTCTATGC
>APFE030509596.1:178041-190566 GCA_000404065.3 Pinus taeda | reverse complement strand
TCAATTTATTAGAAATAAAGGAGAATAAATAATATAAGAGCATAAATCATCATAAAATGGATTTATATAATAAATTATAATAAATGACATGATGAAGAATAGTGGAAATGGGCAGGATAAGTGTTCAAAAGTGATAATAATAATGGCATATTAACGGCCCAACATACCCCCACACTCAATATATTTCATGTCCTCATGCAACGAAAACTGATTATATTGCATGTCTTCATGCAACCCAAAGAAAAAACCCATGTGTTAACCAAGCAATAAAAAAATATGTTAATCTCAGCTCATGAAATGGATGGAACACATGAATTCTTCCTCACTTAATGAATATTCAATTTTAGCAATCTTTGATGAAGGCATAACAATTTTTACATTGACGTTTAAATTATGTGCATATGAAGTTGCAGCAAAATATGATATAAGTGACAACAACCTTCATTAACCATTTTCCCAAAAACTACAAACCAGATTTTGTTGAAATATGGTAAGTAAATTTTTAGTATATAAATGCCTCTATGATCCAAAAATCAGATTGTTTTGATGCACGGATCATGAGATATAAACAAAATGGTTGTAGGTGAGAGTGCATGATTTCCGAAATTTTTATGAACCAATTTATCTTGAATTTATCTAGGTATGTGTATTTAATAGTATGTCTGTGTTTTCTAGAGATCACAAGAATTGAGTTCATAGTTTTAAAAATATTATGGAAATCAATTTCTACACTGAAATTGTATGACTGAAATTGCATGCCTTGAATGAGAAAGAAAATAGAAAACATCCATCATGCATGGCAATTCCTCCCCCTCTTTGAAAAATTAGCATGCCCTCATGCGATGCTAGAAAACAAACAGAGGTGGTTGCGACTATCTGTTGAAGTCTATGCTTGGTGTAAAACAACATGGAATAAAGGAGGTGTTGAGAATGAATAAGAATATAAATGGATGATAAAGGATATGAGTGACATGGTCATAAAAAAGAAATGAATGAAAGCGACACTCCCCCAAACCGAAAGATGATATGCCGCTGAAAAATGTGAAGTGGTAAAAACTATGAAATGAAGGATGATAAATAATGCTCAAAATGGATTTTCATGAAATTCTCCTAAATTCGTAATAAATCAGAAAATTATGCTATTTTACCTTAAGTTTTACCTCCAAAAGAAAAATATGGAATGACATATATGTATTGGCAGTTGTTGAAGCTGATGTAGGCAAAGTTGGTGCTGAAAGTGATGCAAAAGGTGGAATCCAGGTAAGCACATTATGTCTGAACAATTGTTCATGTTTGCGAGTTGCTCAAGCCTCTTCTGTTAGTTGCAATAGAGTGGTCATGCTGCGAATAGAGTTCTGCCCCATACTTATTGTTCTCCTGTAAACAAATCGCTATTTTGCATACAATGTTCTTGAATCCATAGTGTTAGTTTTAAATAGCAACAACGCCAAAATATGGAGCGATAAAAAAGTGTCTTTGTAACTCCTAATTACCTCACATTAATTGTCAACCCAGGGACGACTTTTTATTTCAAGAGTGTACTCAGTTTGAGGCGGCTATTTACTCAAGAGTAATGTTTTGCAGTATAGTGCTTAAAATCCAAAAGTAAATGAAAGCTGGAAACAAAATCTAATTGGAACAGCAAGAAACTGAAATGTTCTAAACTAAATCATTCACTCAAAAAACCATCAATCGAGGATACAGTAGCAATAACTCATTCCTCTAGAAATTGATGCAATTAAAATCAAATTGGAACAAGATAATCAATCTGGGAACGAGGAAGCAATAACCAATGTTCTCTACAGTTGACAACCCTGCTTTAAAGCAATTAAAAGGAAATCGAAATTGAACTGAAGCTGCTATTGAAAGTAAACTAGGAAAACTCTTTAAAAGCAAACTCTTGCAATTAATCAACAAAAATGAACAACAAAGTAAATGGACAGCAAACTAGAATTAAAGGAATCGAATAACCAATCCTATTGAACAACAATCTGTAATGAATATCAATCAAACGGAACAGCAAATGGAATGAAACCATAATTGAAATAGAACAACGAGGCTTTATATTTGAAATGAGCAGCATAACAATATACATTGAGAAGGATAATAATCTCTGTTATGATGGAAAAGAACAACCACACGATTCAATCTCAACTTGTGCAATAAAACAATTTCATAAAATATTATAACAACTTGCTGCAAAAACATGAAATTGTTAGGCAATACGATTCAAAGAAATAAGAATTAAATCAAACCATCACACGACGAAAATTGGAAAGATATAATACAACAACAGCATACTCCACCAGAGGCTGGGCCCTTAGCTACCAGTGGATGCTGCTGGGCTACTTCAGATGAGAAGAATGTACAACAACCCTTTTATTTATTCATCCTCAAATTGTGAAATCATTACAACAACAAAAGCTTTGAAGATTACAATGGCAATGCAACAATCCCTATCCTATCATGAATAATCCACCATCATTCTTGAATCTCTAGTTCTGAATCCTTAATTCTCCATCATTTTCCATCCTTTTTCCCCCCTTTCTCTCTAATCTCTATTTTCATTTAAATAGAGAGAGAGCAAAGAGCAATTACAATAGAGATAATTACAACACGATTCTATTACAAAATTGGATTATTTCTAACCAATTGATCAACAAGAAGATATATTTCCATTCATCTCTCAACAAGAGCAAGACGAATTTGGCTTTGCAGCTGCGATTTGGAGGACGACCGCAATAGCAAATCTCAGAAAATAATGCTCAAAGAACCCTGAGTTTCTCTTAGTACAAGTCGAATTTTGGCAAACCATTCTTTGCTAATGTTAATTAGGTCCGTTTTGGACAAAACCCATGTTCCAGATTTTCCAGATTCTTCTCCATTTGCTCAGAATCTCAACCGCAAAACTGTCACTCCTTAGTCCAGCGCATTTATGAGTTGGCACTTTTAATGATCAAATCTTCAATCTGGAAATTATCTTGGAGGCTAAAAATGGTGAATAATGTTATAACCAATTTATTAAAACTATCATGGATAAAATCATGCATAATCATCAATTTATTAGAAATAAAAGAAGATAAATAATATTCATTCATAAGAGCATAAATCATTTATAAAATGGATTGAAATGATAAATTATAACAAATGATATAAGAGATAAGAGTAAAAATGGATGAAATAAGTGTTACAAAGTGGTCGTATTCATGGCCCAACATTTTCATCGCTTGTTTTTGTAGCCATAATGCTCTAGTATTCAATCTCCATTTTTTTTCTTTGTCTAGATCAATCTTCCTTCAGGCCTACTCTAGGGATTTTAATTCATCATTTTATTGGTTTGTTAGAGGCACCTAGCCTTCTAAATTAAGCCAAAGCTTCAATTTGTATTCAAGCTTTATTATGGCTACATCTTTCATCTTCCATATTATTTTCTTCCTTTCTCCAATAGATCACAAATTTTATTGAGAAATATAACTTAAACAGAAGCTTCTTGCACAAGCCAGTTGTGAACATGTGAGAAGTTCAAGAAAACTTTTAGCGACCACTTAAAAAACTAAGAAATAATACCATATTGTAACTTCACTTAAATAAATAAAAGTGAAACTCAAATTTCCTATGTTATCCTAGTCTCAGAAATATACCTGAAATATTCTAGAGATTTAATAATATTAGTGAGTTGGATTTGATCTAATCTTAGTTGTACACCTCATTGTTTAGATAAATTGGGTTCTAAAATTAAGGAGATTAGTTTCTAATATTTATGCATTAGTTTCTAAGATTGAGGAGATTAATTATCTCTCTCTAAGCATAAATAGAACAACATGGGAGAAATTAAATACGCATATTTTGTACACAAAGAAGACTCAAGAGGTCAAAGAGAGAACAATTGGGAAAAATTATAGCATAGGAGAAGAGCCAAGGTCGAGAAAAAGACCAAATTACAAATATGTACAATTTGTTGGCATTATGGCTAATGTGTTGTCCTTGATGTCAACCTAGATGGAAAACGTGTTGTCCTTGATGTCAACCTAGACATCAACTTGTCATCATGATTTTATGTGTTGCAAGAGTTTCTTTAAGCATTGAGGTCATATGAATGTTTGTACAGGTGATGTCAATGATGACAAAGCGTATTGACAGGTTTCATGTGAGAAAATATGAAAAATGTGAATTTTGTAAAACCATACATGACTTCGGTCAAGAAAATTTGTGAATATATGTAGGTCCCATGAACAAGGGTTGCATATGCGACCGTGTGCAAGGAAAAATAAAAACCTTGAGCATTTCCCATGGTAATTTCCCACAATTTTGAGTTGGAAATGTCTATTTGATCTCTTCAACAATTATCAACAACAAATACCATGGATTTTCCAGAGGTATTAGTAAGGCACAAATGTTATAAAAGGAGAATGATATCAAGTAACAATGTGTGCATTCGATGGGTTATTCATGTGTGATATGATATGAAACATGTGTGCACTAGAATGCAAAGAGGAGACTCAGGTCTAAGAGATCTAAAGGTGTATTAGAAAGCTAATGGATATGCTTCATTTGGTTATTGCAAGTGTGGTCTATTAATTTTTTATGGATTGATTGCAGATCAGTATGATTGTGTGTTAATATTTGATTTTGATGGGATTTTATACAGATATTACAAAAAGCTATAATAGTATGTATGGAGAGATTAGTTTGACAGTGTGTGTATGTAAGGATCAAAGTGTGTCTTGAATTGAATTGATTGGTTGATAGAGAGAATATGTTTTCAAGTCTATGAGCATAGAGAATATGGTTGATTATAGAATTCAGTATTGAGAATGGTTTTGCATAACATTTGTGATTTGCTATAGAGAGAGAGTTTAATGAGCAATGTTTTGAGCTCTTTATGCAGGTTGTGTTCCTGAATAATGTGTACATACATGGATATGCTTCATAATAGTCGTGTATACAGTCTGAGTTAATAAGCTTTTTATTTTTTCTTGATTTAGGTTGTTGACAGTTGTTTTTTCTGCTAAGTAATGTGTATTATGATGGTAGATTTGCTTTGAACATATAGAATGGCTTGTCTCTGATATTCATTGATCTGAGATTTTTACGCGGGTATTATGCAAAAAATATGTGTATATACACATGTTTCCTTATTTAAAGTCAAGTATATATTCTAATCTGATCAGGGTTTGTAGTGTTGGTTGGTTATAACAGTAGATTGATTTTGTATTATTTGTTTTTGATTGTCAAGGATGCCTTAATCAAGATCTTGTATTTGTCAGTTTGTGGTATTAATGAGCAAAGAGCTTGACTTGGTCAATGTTGTTAAGATTTGGCTTGGTATATCAGTGATTTGGCTCTAGAGGGGTGTTTGGTATCTTGGTATTCAGTATCCAGTGTTTTGTTTTAGAGTGGTTATTAGTATTTGGTGATTGATCATATTTTTGAGTGTGGTTCTGGTTTAAAAAATTGATGAAAGGTGGCCTACAAGATTTTTTTCTTCATTTGAGACAAGTGGATCTAATCTGAAAATTTTGAAACATGGTCCACAAAAGTGCCAAGGGTTGGAGCCTTCAGTAAGGGAGTAGGATCTTCCTTCCAGTAGTAGCCAAAAAACTTGTTGAGGGAGTAGGAGCTCCTTTCTACAGGAACTAAAAAACTTGATCAGGAAGTAGTAGCTTCTTTCCAGTCGGAGTTAGAGAAATCGAAGGTTGTAGCCTCATGTAGGTAGGAATCGACATACTGGTAAGATTTTGTGTCAAGACAATATGTAAGGAAGATTTTATTTATAATAATAAAGAAGACAAAGACGACAACAACAATGGTTTTCTCCTAAATCGGGTTTCCACCTAAAAATCTTGGTGTCCCTATGTGTTGATGTGTTGATTATGTGTTATGGTTTATATGCTCTTTATTGTTCATGTTTACTACATAATGAATAAGTAATGGAATAATTATTAATGAAATTAATGAAAATAAGTAAATTGCATATATGTTGTTTATTCTTATTAATACCATGTACATATGTGAGTTACTTAAAGTAAACTCTATTAAAATTATGAAACTGCTGTCAAATTCCACTTTTGACAGCTCATAAGATGAAGTTAATAATTGAAATAGATTCCTCTTTTTGAGAGGACCAA
Organism: Pinus taeda; assembly: GCA_000404065.3. Lineage (NCBI taxonomy): Eukaryota > Viridiplantae > Streptophyta > Pinopsida > Pinales > Pinaceae > Pinus > Pinus taeda. The sequence goes on along the minus strand of APFE030509596.1, from coordinate 184,438 downwards.
AATCAACGTAAATATTACCTTATTTAGACAACCAAAAGTTGGTTTTTGAATTTATTTATTTATTCATGTATATTGGTTTTGGTCGGCCATAAGAACATGTACAATTGAACAGGTTGGCCTCAACATCAAGTGGGCCCTCATTAAAGCCTATGTATAGAAGATACCTCAATCTCATTTGGAAACAATCATAAAGCACTCTATTCTCTCTTCTATTTTTTGGTTCGCACAAGTCTGATGGACGAAATATTGCACAAAGGGTCTGAAACTACAAGGTTGAAGCTCGCACGTGTCTATGGTTTCTAAGTCCTGGAAGCTTGGATGTAACTAAGGTTTTTCATCCCTAGATGCTAGTACATTATGGTCTTGGGAGCATCTGGGAAGTCTCAGACACTGGCACAAGGTGTCTAAGAGGACATATTGGAGGCTAGGGTTTCTGCAGTGTAGTTGGACCTTAGACGTTCGCACACAGTTCACCTAGGAGCATCTAGATTAGTCCCAGATGCACTCATCTAGTTCTCCAAAGAGCATCCAAATTAGCCTTAGACGCTCGCACACAATATTCCTACATGTGCCCGAGACAAAATATTATCAGTATGCAACAATGTTTAGCACAATGATAGCAGTTTCCAGTAATCAACTACAATTAGTGAAAATGAATTACAATCCTCAGAATCAGGTTCTTTGACTATAAGTATGTTTAAGGTGATGTTATGGATGTTCCAGTTGTTTTGTGGCATTGTTGAATATATGAGTCATTGTACTCTCTTTTGTTGAATCATTTGATGACAATTTAAGAAGAAGAATGGTTTCCAAGGGTTTTCCCCATAGTGGGTTTTACCTTGGTCTCCAACCAACACTGGTGTCTCTATGTGTGCATGCTTTTCTTCTATTGTTCCTTTATGTTCTGTTGCATTGATGCTGATGATATTTTTATTTCTACATAGTTGCATATGATGTTGAATAATAATGTAAATATGAATAATGTTATAATGTTATGCGGTGAACTTAATGTGTTAATGAAGAAATGCAATTATCAAAGCAAAGAACAATGTAGCCCTATTAAAATAATTAACATGGGATCACAGCTAGGTTGAAGAAAATCCATGGATATCACCCTGATGATGACACCTTTAATGGAAGCAAGAAGAGGATGGTGGAGACCTAAAATAATTCTAGGGTTTGAAGAAAATCCTAGGGAACTTGATTTTTAGGGTTAGAATTTGAGAGAAACCCTCTACCATGGTCAATGTGAAGATTCTCAAGCACTTGTGGAAGATTTGATGAAGCCCTATATAGGATAATCCCTAGTAGGCATGGTTGGTTGATTAAAGGTAACAATGTTATGTATGGTGATGACTGGTTCTAGAGGGAGAGGATCACCTCTCATTTAAGATAAATATTTCTTGACTTATGGTGCCTCTTACTTTTGTTTAGACTTATGGATCTGATTATTATGTTTATTGTTTATATTTCCTGCATATGTATTTGAGTATATGGATGTTTCTAACCTCCTAATTGAGATGTGATGAGCGGATCATTCTTTTTAAGTATCATTTGAAATGCAGGAAAGATGGCTAGAGCTAAAAAAGGTTAAGAGGCACTATATGAAACGATGACAAAATTCTACAAGTTGCCTATGTCTAATAGAAGGGTTTAAGGGTAATACCATAGGGTGTGTATAATATGTTGTATTTCAACAATAACATTGATGGCTAGGTGATCCCCAAGGTATGATGAGAATATATCTTTCTTTAATGGCTCATACATGCATATGAAAGTGACTTGGACCTATGTTTCCTATGATGAAATGATGCACCTGGTGTTGAACATTTTGATCTTCTTGAATTCTATGAGGCTATCTAATGTTGATACATTTATATACTTGATGTTTGGCTAATATATATATGTTGGATATATTGATACTATAAAGAAGGCTAGCACCTTGAATCTAGTAGATGATACTCTTAATACTTGTTGTGTATAAGACATGATGAATTTCACACAGAAGGTTAGCTTATTAATTCTTATACATGATATTATTGGTAATGCTTGTGATAAGCATGATGAAAGCTAATGGAAAGAGAAATTGACACTCTTGTTGTTTTGGTAAGTTTTATTGAATGACCTAACTTGATCCTATTGATCATGATAAGCATGGTAACGTTGATGTTAGAGGTATAACTATGAGTGTGATATTCTAGATCTCTTACTACCTATGGTCATGTCTTGATGGCATATGGTAAAACTAAATGCCCTAACTTGGTGGATTGTCTTGATAGAAAGTGTTATTGTGTTCATAATCTTTTAGATATGATGTCACATTTGTCTACTACCCTAATCTTTCAAGTCTAACCCTTGATGAAATATTCATGAGATGATGTTGATGACCATGATAAATATATCATTCTGATATAACATATCTATTGTTACATGAATCTAGTAGAGACAGGTTGATGACATGAATGAAGATGAATGAAGTAGATTCCCAGTTAGAAGGAGAATCTCTTCTCAAGATTTTTACTCATATTACTTTTTGCATTATGTATTGTTGAAGTATGATTTATGTGCATATGACATTATTGAACTGCAACAAGTCACAGATCTAAATCCCACACAAAATTAGGGTTTCTTTTCCAAATGCAAGGATAGAACTAGGAGATTTTGTCCCTGGATGCACGCATGCTAAAGTCAAGATAGCATCTAGGAAGCTAAAGACGGTACCATGCTAACCTAAAGAGAGTGTCTAGGGGTTTGATTTCATTTAACCATCATCTGAAGTTTTTTTAAACTGTTTGAACTCTAAATCAAGGTGTCTCTAACATACTCCGCCATTTTAAATTGATTTCTTAAGCTATTGGGTTAAATTGTTGATTACAGGATTAAAAAAAAAAAATAAAAAAAAATAAAAAAAAAAATGAACTATTGAGCATAAAATTAGATGTTCACCTAGAAGATGTTAGTACTACATATGTGTTTTAGATAATAGTAAGGTCTAAAAACAGGAAAATCTTTAATGTTTTCCATAATATGAACATGAACACTGAACTTATGTTTGCAGGTGACCAAGACATACATATAGATATGTCATTATGTTTAAAGTTTGTGCTACAACATTTTGGCATGATTTCGCTGATTGATACAAATAAGTTGTGCTTGGAGCTCTGACATGATGTTTGACAATGAATTAGAACTTTGAAATGATGATTCAAATATGTTTTGCACTATAGGTCTCTCTACAATAACAAATTTGGACTTGACCTAATGACTAATGGTTTGATTTGATGATTGTTGATTTGCCCTGATATCAATATTATGTGGGCATAGTAATGACTTATGTAAGTGTTAAAAAAAAAATGGTTTTTTATTGGCTTCTTTGTTCCTAGCACAATGGTTGAAGTATTGATAGTTGTGATTCAATATGAATATGGAACCTGCATGACTTATCCTTGGTGTATGCATTTGCACCTAGTGACAGAAATGACTTATATTATGATTATGAGAATGAATTGATGAAGTTTCAGATTGATATTGCATGATAGATGACAGACTTGTTGGCATGATAATAAATGAAGTCAAGACTTTATATGAGCTCTACCTATCACCTGGTTGAAAGAATTGATACTATGATATTGATGAATTTGATAATAGTTTGGATCTGACTTCTAAACTTTGATGAGCTAACTTTGTTGATACAACATTAATTTACGTAAGGTTGATTATGTTCGCTTAGTAAGGAATTATGCTTGCAGGGAGGATTGCATGAAGCAAGCTCCCCGATCCAGATATGTCCATAATTGACAGTTATCTGTTGATGTCAAGATGATGATTTCCAAGGTATGACGTTTATTTTTATTATGGTTTTGGTTGTACATACTGATAGTCTATTCTTGATAGGTGATGAGCCTCTAATGAACTAAGTAAGAGGGAGGTGGGTTCTGAAGCTCAAAATGATGTATCATGGCATGATTAATCGATTTCTAAAATTTGGGACAGAAATTCTATATTGCAAGGATGTTGAAAAATGCATTTGAATAATGTGTTGAGAAATGACAACAAGAAATTCTAGTTTAATTTTTCCTTGAATTAAAATTGAATTCTATTCATATCAACTTGTAAATTAACTAAGTTTAATTAACTTAATTATCTTAGGAATTTCGAGTTGGAAGTCTTTATGAAGTCATGTATATGTTCTCCCTAAGTTTTAGGGGTCCAGGATGAGTTTAATTTTGAGTTATAATTAGATAAATCAGTTTACTAAGTTATGTTTAGTTAAATTAGTTCCAAATGGTTTGAGGAACTAATATAGAGCTAATAGTCAATTGGTGCACTAGTGCATCCACAAGTGTCACTCTAGTTAACTAAATATTCCTTCATCAGAAATTCATGCATGTCGATTCCCGAGAAAGACCCAGTTGAGACTAGAGTGTAGGGACAATGTACTATTAGTGGTATGATTTACTGAGTTGTATAGATCATGCATGCAATTAGAGAAGGACATATGTTTGGATTGCGTAGTTTTGGAAGAATGAGTTCCCTTTAAATACGGTTTATTCATCCTAGGAATTGCGCAAGGAAATAGGGGCATGGAGAGCTTCAAACTGGCTAGGCATTGGGCAAGAGATTGCTTGTGAGCTGAGAGAGTTGAGCATACTTGTGCAGAATTATTCTATTGAGAAAAAACTTGGTATCTTCACTCATATTTCTGATATATGCAATATATATAGTGGGGTTTTGAGTAGTGGCTTTCCCCAGATACATCTTGTGTTATGTGCCATTGATTTATCTTCTTCTTGTTCATAATGTTTTCATCAATCTTTGATCTATTGGTTTTCACTAGTTGAAAGTAGAAGTAGATTCTTGTATTGTGATTTAGTACATTACATGAGCTTGTGAATCTACAGGATTTTCTACATAATGGAAATGCAAATCCTTGGATACTCCAATTAAATTACAATATATCATGAAGAGATATTGTTAAGCTTGTCTTGGAAACCAATAGTTGATTGAAGCATTGATGTTCCATCATTGAACATCCATTATATATATATATATATATATATATATATATATATATATATATATATGTATGTATGTATGTATGTATATGTATGTATGTATGTATGTTATGTATGTATGTTATGTATGTATGTATGTATGTATGTATGTATGTATGTATGTATAGATATAGATATAGATATAGATATAGATAACTTGAATAAATTCATGTTTGAGCTACTTCAATCACATATAGTTTCCAATGAACATCCTTTGAAATGTTTGCATGAGATATTCTATTTTTGAGGTTGAGATATTTCTCCTATGATATGTGATAGCATGGATGTATTGTTGTTAATATAGAATATTGTTGATGAACACATATGAGTCTTGCCTTAATATGATATATGCCATGATATTATTGATGACAGTTCCATAGCTTTACACTCAACCAAGATTGAGTATGTTGTTGAGCATGGCTAGCTGTGAGGCAAGATGTAAAAGCTCCTTAGAGATTTGTCTAATCAGGATCTAAATATGACATGGATACATAGTGATGACTAGAGAATACCATCCACACACACACACACACACACACACATATATATATATATACACACACACACACATATATATGTATGTATATATACATACATATATATATGTGTGTGTGTGTGTGTGTATATGTGTATATATTATGTTTGAACCAGCTCAAGGAAAGATAGTCACCGCCTTAGAATTAACCTCTTCGAGGTGGCAACCTCCATTTACATTACATAAATGAACATTTTAGATGATTAAATGATAAAACCTCCTTTCATATATATAGGGGTCTAGGAGTCACCAAATATAACCAACCGGACCTAACAATAATTATATAAGCCACAAATAACAAATAGAGGGATATGGGCACAGTAAAATAATATGGGGACAATAGGGGCACAACAATATACAATAAGGGGTACAAACAATGTAATGGGTAATCACTAATATTATGGACCCAACATGGCCCCTCTTCCTTCAAAAAAGTGGTGTGCCTCAACGCTTGAGGAGTTCTGATGCTTCGTATTGAAAATTCTCATCCTCCCATGGTTGGAATCTTCAGCAAATAAGTTCCTTCACTTGATAAGATACTGCTGAAATTGATCGATTTCGTAGCTGTCGGTTTTGTTTTCTATGACTGCTTCTGGTTCCAATATAATTTTTCCTTCTTTGTCAAGTTCTGGCAATATTGTTTGAACTGGGAGCTTATCGCCTATAACCTTCTTTAAACATGAAACATGGAAAACTGGGTGCAATCGAGAAGCTGCAGGAAGCTCTAATGTGTATGCCATAGTACCAATCTTTTGCAACACCTTGTACGGACCATAATACTTTGGTGATAATTTATTATCTTTCTTAG
>APFE030509596.1:134975-172549 GCA_000404065.3 Pinus taeda | reverse complement strand
TTTGGGACTGAGATACTTCCATATATTGAGATAGTGTAGCTGTTCAAGACAAGCTTAGGCTTGTGACTTAAACCTCCTTGAGAGGGAGGATGATTGTGGTATCCTTTTGTGGTTTATATGATTATCTAACATGATATTTGATTTGATGTCCTGTTTGAACAAAAAATAGCTTCTATTGAGACAACCAGATACTAGATTTGAGTATGATGAGAGCAATTCTAATCGAGGACACTGAGACAACTCTTGCTCCTTGTTTGAGCTCCCAAGGTGAGGAATTGAGATAGAGTACTCCTGGGGTTGAGGGAACTCTAGACAATAGGGTATGATCCTATCTATTACCCTTACAGTTAGAGAAGCTTCTCCCCTATATTCATAGGGTCAGAGAATGTTGCTCCCCTATCTGGTCTTTATAGAGTATACCCCAGTTACCATCATACCCACAAGCAGGACTTGTTGGAAATACTTTCCAATGAGTCGAGAGTGTACTTGGGGTGTATAACCCAAGTCGATTATGATGCAGGTTTTCTACCACATGACTATTCGATGGGAAGATCAGTAGGCAATAGGATGGGTTGAGATAAATCTATATGTTTGGGTTGAGATTGGGCTCCCTAATGTGATCCCAAGGTCGAGATGTGCTCCCCTATGTGTTTGGATATCCTATTGCTCGATATGGGGTTTTATATGTGTAGCTCCCCCATGAGATTGCAGGTTGAGATGCACTCCTCAATGTGGTTCTAGGTTGAGATGTGCTCCTTGATGATATGTTCTCTGATGATGATTGATGATGATATTCTAGATAGTAGCCCACTAGAAGAGATTATGGGTAGTATCCTGATGGATAGAGGATGGTAGCTTAAGCTTCCCTCTAGTAACAAATTCTTCTTCTTTTAGATTCGAGAATGTCCAGCATACGAGTATAAATAATCAAGAGATCAATAATAATAAGCAAAGAATAGATAGAGATGTGCATTGATGATTTGTGATGATGAGATACTTGAGATGGTCATGGCATGACAACTACATTACAGAGATGATTATAGATGATACGTGATGACACTTGAAGATACTAGAATGGCATATTGATCGATGGGAAAATATTGGCAGGTAGAATTCTCCCTAGTTGAGAGGGACTGTTAAAATTATGAAACTGTAGTCAAATTCCAATTTAGATATCTCATATGATGAAGATAATAATTGCAATAGATTCCTCTTTTAGAGAGGACCAAAATCGACCTAAAGATCACCTTATTTGGACAAGAATAAGTTGGTTTTTTAATTAATTTATTTATTCATGTATATTGGTTTAGGTCGGCCCTAAGAACATGTACAATTGGATAGGTCGGCCTCAACATCAAGTGGACCCCCATGAAAGCCTATTTATAGAAGATACCTCAATATCATTTAGACACAATCATCAAGCACTCTCTTATCTCTTCTATTGTTTTGTTCACACAAGTATGGGAGAGGCACGTGTCTAGGGTTTCTGAGTCCTAAATGCTCGCACATAACTAATGTTTTTCATCCCTAGATGCTAGCACAATATGGTCCTGGGAGCGTCTGTGAAGTCTCGGATGCTCACACAAGGTGTCTAAGAGATCTTCTGGGAGGTTAGGGTTTCCGCAATGTAGTTGGACCCCGAACGCTCACACACAGTTCACCTCGAGGCGTCGAGATCAGTCCCAGACACAGTCATCCAGTTCTCTAGAGAGCATCCAAATTAGTCTTAGACGCTCACACACAATATCTCTACATGTGTCTGGGACCAAAAGATGAGTTATCAGTATGCAACAATGTTCAACACAATGACAACAGTGCATTACAATCCTCAAAATCAGGATCTTTGAGTATAAGTATGTTTAAGTTCATGTTATGGATATTCTAGTTTTTTTTTTGCATTGATGAAGATATGGATCATTGCACTCTCTTTTTTTTATTCATTTGACGACGATCTAAGAAGAAGAATAATTTCCAAGGGTTTTCCCTGTAGTGGGTTTTTCCAGTAGTGGGTTTTCCTCGTAGTGGGTTTTGCCCTGGTCTCCAACCAACCCTAGTGTCTTTATGTGTGCATGCCTTTCTTCTATTGTTTCTTTATGTTCCACTACATTGATGCTATTTATATTGTTCTTTCTACATAGTTGCATATGTTGTTGAAAAATAATGTAAATTTGAATAATGTTATAATGTTATGGGGTGAACTTAATGTGTTAATGAAGAAATCAAATTATCAAAGCAAAGAATAATGTAGCCCTATGAAAAAAATAGACTTGGGGGGTGCTTCTTATATGCTTCTCATAGTTCATTGTTTACATTATGGTTCTAACATTGGTTTATTGTATACTATTGATAATGCCTATCTAATGTTTGGTTAATTCATGAGGAGTTTATGAGTTGTTATTGTTTCTATTGAAATGTTTTTTGATGGATTTCTTACTGGCATCTTCACTGGTGAGAAGGATATGTGTGTGTGTGTGTGTAGATAATGATTCATTTGGAAAATATAGTGAGATCATAATTGGTGATGAAGAGTTGACATAAGTTCAGGGGGAGCATCTTCTAAGTTTCAAATGGTTCATTGTTGGCATTATGGTTTTTGATGAGTTCATGGTTATTGTTGTTTCTTACCACTGGAAGATATATATGTTGTTGTCACTATGTCATGGTAGATATTCAATATGTTGTTAAAGGTATTCATTCATATATTGTTGATAACCTCATATATGTTTCTGCTATGGATAGTGATCATGTGATATGCCATGGATGCCTTGTATTTGTCATGTTATGTATGTTTCCCTTTTTCTATGGGTGATTGATGTAAAATTGGGATCATAGAGTCATTGGTTGTGATAGTTATATGGGAAATATGCGCTTATGCACAACCATGCAATTGCTTCATAAATCCATGTACTTATATTGCATATCTCTAGAAGTTCCAGTATATGCTCAAGGAGAGACTCGTCAGGTTATGGCGTTGATTAGAGTCATATCTTGAAATTGGGATCCTTGGTTCACATAAGTAGATTAGACTTATGGTGTTGTGCATTTCATGGGGAGTACTTCTCTCAGCTTGGGTCTACCCTTTGCCATTGATGTCAAAGGGGGAGACAAGGAATTGGTGTTTTGCAAGGGGTTGACATCAAGAAGAAAGGGGGAGACTATTTGTATTATGGCTAATGTGTTGTCCTCAATGTCAACCTGGATGGCTAATATGTTGTGCTCAATGTCAACCTGGATGGTTAATGTGTTGTCCTCAATGTCAACCTGGATGGCTAATGTGTTGTCCTTGATGTCAACTTGGATGTCAACTTGTCATCTTATGTCATCATGATTGTATAAGTGTCGCAAGAGTTTGTTGAAGTATTGCAGGTCATATGAATGCTTGCACAGGTGATGTAAAGGATGAGGAAGTGTATTAACAGGTTTCATTTGAGAAAATTTGAAAAATATGAAGTTTGTAAAACCATATGCAACTTCATGAAGAAAAGTCACATACACACACAATTATCATGAATAAGAGTCATGTATGCGACCCTACTCATGAAAAATTAAAAACCCTAAGAATTTCCCATGGTAATCTCCCATGGTTTTAAGTCAACAACATCTATTTGATCCCATCAACAATTACCTACAATAAATACCATGGATTTTCCAGAGGCATTAGCAAGGAAAAAAGGTTATAAAAGGAGAAGGATATCAAGTAGAAATGTGTGCACTTGATGGGTTATTCATGAGTGCTATAATATGAAACAAGTGTGCACTAGAGTGCAAAGAGGAGACTCATATATGAGAAAATAAAGCTGTCTTAGTGATCCGGATTTAAACAGGAACGCAAAAAATTATAGAGATAACCATAAACACAGATATGCAGTGGAAATAATACTTCATTTCATTAATGTAAAATACTGAAATATGCTTACAAACATCAATGGAAATAAACCAGATAGGGTGATGGTAGCTTATCTCTGAGAAGAGATGTGGCTGCTACATGCCTCTGAACTATGTTACAATGAGGCTCGAAGGCCTATTTATTGCTGAGAAACAATGGAAAACCCTAAACATCCAAAAACCTAACCCTAGAAGATGAAACACCACACTGTGGGCCTTGTTTTGGGTAAATCGATACATTAACTTCCCGGGGTCATAACTTTGGCACCCGATCTCCGTTTGATGCATACATTAGCTCTTTAGAAATATCTATCCGAGAAATATAACTTTGGGAAGATCAAAATCGGTCCAAGGACCCATGTTGCTCCCAGATTTCCCAAAAAATGTCATGTAGGGCCTCAAAACAGCTCCAGAAGTTTAGGACCCGAAAAAATGCTAAAAATAGTAAATTGTGCTACAAATAAGGAAACTGAAGAACTGACAGAGATAGTTGTGGGGGTCCAAGTGGGATAGGTGGGTGGCCACCAACATCCACCTAGATCATTCCTCCCCCCTTAGGAAGCAATGGTCCCCATTACGTTGAGTTCCTCCATCTGCTGAACTTGGTCCCTGGTGAGCTGTTTTGCAATCTTGGATGTGTCTAGTAATGGTGGGAAGCATGGTCGAGGGTGGTACACATTGAACACTTGGTGTAGGAAAAGGAATGGAGGAATGTTGTGCTCCAAAGCATTATTTCCCACAACCTTGGTAATGTTGTAAGGATCATGTCGGAGTGGTCTGAGCTTCTGATGGGTTGTTGTAAGGCGTTCTTTCTGCATATGTAACCAAACTTTGTCACCCACCTGAAACTTGTGTGGTGCCCCTGTGGGTGAGGAGAAGTTTTTCTTGTGTTCTTTCATGACTGTATCCCTCTGTTGTTGCTGCTGCGTGGAGGAACCCTTCACAGGGGTCATGGATGTGGCGACAATCTTCCCTTACTTTGGGAGTGAACTAGACAGAAAATGAATTTCCTAGTTTGGGAGATGATCTTGCTACATTTCTTAGCAGAGATCAAAGAGGTGGCGATAGGTAGGGCTACCTCTGGTATCCTGTATAATGAATTACCCAAAGTAATAATAACAGCATGAGGCCTTGACTCATACATAGCATGTCACCTCCACAAGTATGGTTGGACAAATAGTACATCACAAACATCCAGAGGTGAAACATCACACAATAGCTCGTCTGTGAAGGGTTTGATGCTGTAGGGAAGGCAACACTGTTGGCGAACTCAAAGATCTCGTCCTTGGTGAAGCCACCTGATATTGTATGGCTGTAGGTTTGGCATAGTTGGTAGGCCCAACTACTTCAAAACCTCTGCTAAAATGAGGTTCTTTTGGCTCCCACTGTCAGCAATGAATTACAGTGGCGAACCCTTCACCCACATCTGTGAGTGGAATAGATGCTCCCCCTCCTGTGGATCTTCGGGCTCATTCTTCTAGAACTTGGCAGTGGAAACAGTGGCACTGGGCTCTGCATCAATGATTTGCTTCCCTTTTCCATTCCCCTTGTCGGAATCTGACTTAGGGTCAAAATATGCATCTGATTTTGAAGCCTTCAACTCGGCCACTAGTGACTGCTTGGTTTGACACTCACTTGTGTTATGAGTGGGACTCTTGTGGAACTCACACCACTTTCCTGTGTCCTTCTTCAACTTCGTGGTATTGTTCTTTGCTTGCGGCTTCGATGGGTTGTCTTGGGTCATCCCACCTTGGCTTTGTCCTTTGGTCTTTGGATTTGCAGATCCAAAGTCGTGCTTCTTTTGTTTCAAATTCTGCTCGATTTTGACATTGTATCGGTATGTCGTGCCAAGCGAGGAGATGTTCAAGAACTCCATCTCTTCCTAGATGTATCTATGTAGGAAGCCGCAGTACTTGAGTACCAAATGCAGCTCAGTTTCCTTCATACCCAACTATGTGTGAAGGGTATGATAAATGTTTGTGAACTCTGGTACATCTTGGTCCCTTCCTTGTTGCAGCGTGGTCCAATTTATGTATTTGTCCTCATAGCTTTTGACAGGGTAATATTGCTCCTTGATGGCATCCCGGAATGAACTCCAAGTGGGTGTAGCTGAAAATAGTGAGCTCGTACTTTCATCGTTATGCTCACAGTAGGTTTCCCACCAATCCTTGACATGGGGGGCTACTTTGAGAAGAGCAAAAACAATCTTTTCTTAACTCAAGAATTCATGAACAGAAAAATACCCTTCTAGCAGATTTAACCATTTATCTAAGACATCTGCGTCTATCTGACCCTCAAAGATGAGGATTTCAAAATTAACTTCTACCTTAAAGGGTGTGGCATTTCCAGAGTAGCTGTTGGAAGCCGATACATCGCCTCTGGGTAATGCTGAAGGATTCGTGCAAAGTTGTCCATCATCGCGTTCTTTTGTCGCTCGAGGGCTTCTTTGAGAAAGATTTTGATAGGATCTCCTACCCCCTCATCTTTATTTTCATCCACCACGGGAGGCCGTAGGGATTTGCAAGGTTGGTCTTGCAAAGTTTTGACTAGTTCAAGCCCTAACTCCTTAAATCCCAACCTCGTTGGGGACATGCAAAGAAAAACAGAGAAAAAGTAGACCGCTATGATACCACTGATCTGAATTTAAACAGGAACGTAACAAATTACAGAGATAACCATAAACACAGAGATGCAGCAGAAATAATACTTCATTTCATTAATGTAAAATACTGAAATATGCTTACAAACAACAATGGAAATAAACTAGCTAAGGCGATGGTAGAGATGTGGCTGCTACATGCCTCTGAGTTGTGTTACAATGAGGCTCAAAGGCCTATTTATTACTGAGAAATAATGGAAAACCATAAACATCCAAAAAACTAACCCTAGAAGATGAAACACCAAATTGTGGGCCCCATTTTGGGTAAATTGGTACATCAACTTCCTAGGGTCGTAACTTTGGCACCCGATCTCCATTTGACGCATAAAATAGCTCGTTAGAAAGATCTATCCAAGAAATATAACTTTGGGAAGAGTAACATTGATCCATGGACCCATTTTGCTCCCAAATTTCCCAAAAAACATCATTTAGTGCCTCAAAACAGCTCTGGAAGTTCAAGACCCAAAAAAACTGCTAAAAGTAGTAAATTGTACTACAAATAAGGAAACTAAAAAACTGATAGAGACAGTTGTGGGGGTCCAAGTGGGATAGGTGGGTGGCCACCAACGTCCACTTGGATCACTTAGAAAGTTATTGGATGTTGGAAATACTAAGAAGGGGGGTGAATTGATATTTCTTTTCAATTGTTATTTTTACCTGTTAAGATCACTTATTATTAGAACACAAAATGAACAATGATAGAATAGTAATTTCATTAATCAATGAGAAGGAATTCAATCCTCTTTACAATGTATCAAGTACAATAATAATTAGGGCTCCAATCCTAGATGAAGACACCAATTGCCAGTCCACTAGGCTCGAACCTATATTTTTCCAAGCTTCTAATTGGACTTCACGAGGCTCCAATATCTAGGGTTCCAAACCTATATTTCCAAGGCTCCAACCTTGTCACTATGAGGCTCCAACCTCTAGAGATCCAACCCTATCTCTAGTACAAGATCCAACCTAGTCTTCTTGAGGACTCCTATCCTCTAGGGATTCAACCCACATCTTCAATTTGTCAAGATAAGTATAATGATTCTTCACAGATCCCAATATCTTCTACAACGAGCCCTAAAAATATCTACACCTTTAGCACTGCCTTCTCCAAATCACTTCATCAATTAAAACCTTATCTTCTCAGAAGGTGTCACAATTGTTATTCATGTTACCCACACAAGTTTCTTCAAGGTTACATCATGAGGGCCTTCAACAGTGCATCATGGTATCTTCAATCACCTAAATCTTCTCAACAAGATGTCTTCACCAGGCTACACTAAGCCTTCTCCAAAAAGGTCTTCAAAATCAACCCTTAATCAAGAATACTTCAAATTGGTTCAATCCCAAGGTCTTTCTCCACTACAATTCCTCAACAAAGTGCTTCAAATTACTTCTTCAACAAGTTTTGAGGAACTTGTGAACTAGTTTGTCTGAGCTCCTTATCCATTCAAACAACACCTACAAGATGGCCTTCCATCAATGTCAATGACGTGCTATATAATACAGGCCTCTAGGCTATAATGGATCTATAATCTGATCTCCATAGACCACTGTACAAACACCTCTCCACAAGTGTTTCCGAGAAAACTAGTGTCTATTCAGATCTGCTAGTCCCACTAAGACATGTAGCTATCTTAGAAACAAACAATTCAAAGTAACTTGGGTTTTCCTTTATGGGAGATAGATGAGAGAGAAGAAGAGAGCACCAACCTTAGTATTTCGCTTGGCTCCTTGCTTGTTTCCTCTCTCCTTTGATAGAGCTTCGCCACTCCTTTCTCACTTGTCCTGCTTCAAAGAACACTTGTAGAGACAAAGCAGCAAAATACCCTCAAAGCATAGAGATCTATGATACCATAAACAATGTAGAATCAGATGTACATTAACCATACAAATGCATACACAAATACAAGATTCAGAAATAAGAAAATATATGGAGGAAAACTCAAGTAACTTTATTGATAGAAGTAGAAGAGAGGATTACAACCCAGCTATCTGATCCAACGCCATCCTCCCAGCATGAAATCCCTATTCACTTCATGAAAAGCTATATCACCCAACAATACAATGCTTCACAAAGAAACCAACAAAACTTCCTTACAAAATACAAAATTCCAGCCTCTCGATCTCTAGGATGAGGGATCCATATATAGATATTTGCAGGGGGGTGAGTCAGCTTCTGGGTTTTTGATTAGTGTAATTTCACTAATAGTTCTTGGTTCCACTTGGAGATTTCATGATCTCTTACTCATCCCTGGGCAAATTTAGAGAGGCAAGTGTCATATGAGCAGTTTCTAGAAGATTCTCTGAGTTTCCACCTAACAAATTGCCTCTGCCATTTTGTCTGCTCTCGCTCATCGCATCCTACAGAAGGGTTTTTCAGTATGCATTGCACCCCTTGTGTGTAACAGGTGAGATGCATCACATCCTCAACATGGAGTAGTCTGTATGGTCCAGTTTTGACCAGTTCTGAGTAGTTTTTCAGGGAGAACTTCTGGGAAATGATGTAATCAATTGACCTTGATCCTTTAGGGTTTGAAACAATACTTTTATGGGTTGGAGAGCCCTTGTTTTATCAACATAAGCTATTGGGGTTGCAGTGCCCAAATATGTCTATAATAGTTGCCCCCTAAAGCATGAGGTTGTAAATCTTCTAATGTCGGGTGAAATGATTTATCATGAGGATCCAAGGTTTTTCGAACTGGAAGGTGACCTGCAATAAGGTATAATACAATACATTATCTTCATAATATTTTCATGATCTAGCTAAGGCGGGCATTCCCATGCTAAGCTTTATAAATTCATTTTCATTGACATATGATAGATAATATTCTATGTGGCAGACTAATGATTATGGTAGAGCCATCATCCCTTAGCTTGGATGATTATCTGTGCAGCTATGGAGTACATTTGATGTCTTTACTTTCTTGAATATATCACATCCCGGATGGATGAAACTAGATCCGTGGTCTTCAAACTCATTCAATCTTCACCTGATGTACAAATCAATCCATGTGAAAAGATGTTCTGAAGTTGAACATGGAAAGACATCACCTGATTACCAGCCAATGATGTAAGCTATTAACAGGCATGAGAGGAATCACCCATAATGATAATGACCCTCAAGGTACTGCAGTACAATTCATGTGGTGTGAATATATGAGTCGATGTCGAACACCACGTAAAATATTTCGGTCAAAGGCCATTGATGTCAACCTGTCGCCGGAAGTGAGAAATTTTCCATTGAGGCATGCAAGCTTCAAAGTATTGAAAGGGTTGTTCTTAAGTCAACTTCTTGGATAATGAGTTGATGTCGACAAGTTTTGACCTGTCGTAGGGGGGCCTTAATGAATCCCACATCTACGACACGAAACAGAGCAAATGATTTTGTGGAGGTGAAAACGATTTGATGATACAAGGTTCAGGGTGTCGGTCATGAAAAATGGAGCGTGAAGGTATTGCAGTGGATGAAGCATAAGCTGGGTTGGTGAATTCTCTGAGCGACTTCTCTTGAACATATCGGTGACAGTGAAATGGATTGGTAGTGTTAACCCCAAAAAATGGATGGCACGGAGGACCAATTGTGATATGACCAGTGAACAGAATAACTCAACCCGACTCAATCATGGCGATGGAGTGAAAGTGTTATATTCAAGAGCGACCTGCTACCAATGAATTTCTTCAAGTTTTCTTCCCTTTTTCCCTAGTTATTGCTGACCAATACCTCTTTATTTTTGTCAAGCTTGAGGAGGATAACATATGCTTGTTCTATAATTTTCCCTTTGGGAAAACCTATCGCTATGTTTTAGCGAGCCTAGCGACAGTGAAACTCACTCTTTCCCGGATGGACAAGTTTGTTGCTATTGTTTTAACAAGTTTAACGACAAAGATAACTCAGTCCTTTTCATTTTTAGAGAGTTTGAAAAGAGACGGAAAGGAAACTCCAGTAGTCCTTTTTCGTGGTATAATCCCTTAAGTTCGAAAAAGTATAAAATAATATGAAAGGGATGACTTTTCAATAGTTTTAGCAAGCCGAACAAGACAAACACTCGATCTTTTTTGTGTAATGATCCCTCAGGTCCAAAAAGATTAAAATATAAAGGAGGGATGGCACTTCCCTTCACTTTAACAAGCTGGAAAGGCCAGTAGCTCGGCAATCTTTTCATATTTTACGAGTCTAAAAAGAGCTTAAAAGAGACTCGTTTTTTAGGAACGAGTGATGTTTTCAGGTAGCAACTGGTTCCAGGTAAGTTTGGAACTTTTCAAGCACATCAGTGTAAAGAAGGTGGCTAACAGAATCACTCATCGCAACTATTTCTCAAAAGGGTAAACAATCAAGTGGAGGTGTATGATTGGCTAAAAGAGTGGAGGTGGCGGTAAGAACACGACCAAGGCTAAAAAGGCTGATAGTAATGCGATCACAAAGGTTATTTACCGAAAGGCGGGTTTATTTTTTAATGATCTTGAACCTTGTGTCAACATGTGCTCAGTGCTAGGTTTATTTTTTAACGAGATTGAACTTTGCAAAAACATTACTCGTACCAGTTGTCTTTTAAAGATGTCTCTTAGTAGTAGGTTCATTTTTTAGTGAGCTTACCCCATGTGAAACTTTGCTCAAGAGCCTTTTGTATGCAAGCTAGGAACGACCAACTACTATACTAAGGTTAATGAACTACTAAGTGTAGGTAGAATAGTTTCATACAAAACATTTCCTTGGCTTTTCCGGGTTGCCGACAAAGGTGAATGGTGGATTAGACCAATCACCTAACCTGAGCAGTTGAAGTTAGTAAAATACTACGGGGTTAGAGTTACGCTAGTCACTCTTCACTTGCATAAAAAAGGTTTGCATGCCCCCAGGCATGAAGAAAAGTAGAGTTTCCAGGTTACCATATGGAAGTCCTTGCATTAAAGCAATATTGTTTTGTCTGTGTAGCAGACAAAACACTTTCTTTGCTTTGTCCATCGAAATAGACAAAGGTGAATGGTGTGAGCTTCCGATCACATAACCTTCGAGGATATCCTATTTTGGATTGATCCCATATCCTACATGGACGAGTGTGTCAGACCAATCATATAACCTACGACGAGGAAATTTTATCTTTTATCTAGGTTCGCCTACCAAAGCAGACCAGGGTGCATGCCCCCTAGGTTTCGTCACATTCACCGAATCACTCGCAATCATTAGGTGGATGGACTGAAGGTTGATGAGACATTCCTTGTGCAAAGAGACCATTCATGGATGGCATTTGACTAGTATCCGTGTTTGATCCGGGGAATGAAAGCTGGTCAACAAGTTGTACCATTCTGCCTTCATACGGGAAACACATCACTGAAAAAAGTGAGGAAACAATAGCTCCCATGTTGTAAATGTAGTCACGCCCAAGGAGTAGATTGTAATCTAGTGGCCCTTGGACTACCATCATGTTCAAATGAACGTTTTTCCTTCTCAAAGTTATAGGCAAATTTGGAAGGATCCCTAACGGTCGACTGGTTCTTTTATTGAAGCCTAAAAAATTTTGAATCTCAGGTAGAAGCAATGGCGAACCAAGCACTTTCCAAGCAATTGAGGAAAGGATACTCATGGAAGCCCCATCATCTATGATAGTGCCAGCCATGATCATTCTGTAAGCTTGTACTATGATTCGGAATGGTACATTAGATGGAAGGCGAGGTCTTGCTAGTAGATTCCAATCAAAGGAAATGACTAGATTGCTTGGAGGAGGGACCGAATAAACGGCTAGATGAATCTCTTGAAATGGGGAACTTCCCTCCTGTGGTAGAGGAATGGGTAGATTTCCCCCACATTCATCAGAATCTGTGTTAACAAAAAGAATTTGAATGGTGTCGTTCTCATTCTCTTTGGAGACCGTATCATCTAAAGGTGGACCTTTTGAAGACAAGACTGGGTCGACTGCTATCTCGACCTGTTGACTTTGGTCTGGTGTGGACTCAGAGGGTTTATCTTCAATGATAGGCATTTCGACCAACAACAGAGGTATGTCAGTCGGATTTTCAACTAGCAATGGACTTGGCAAGAGTTTCTTGTATCGAGGTGGAAGTCACTGCAGTGAAGCAGGAGGGTTATCCAAGACTCTTTTAGCTTTGTCCAGAAAAGGACAACAGTGGAGGGCATGATCACCTTCACACAACCTACAAGGAAATTTAGATCTTCCTTTTTTTTCCATTGACTTTATTTTCACTAGTTGATGGTGTACTCTCAACATCATCGACAGAGGTTGAAGACACCAAATTGTGCAAGCGGGGAGACCAGTCTCTCAAGATCTGCGGGATGTAAGGACAATCTTGATGATAGTGGTTTCGTTTGCAAATGACACATGGAGATTTGGGTTTGGAAGGTGCAGTGTGTGGATTTTCGCCAAATGATGCATGGTTGCCCCCTTGCGCGGTTGGCTTCTTCTTCTTCTTCTCCTTCCCTTTCTTCTTCTTCTCAGCTACTTGGTTTTTAGTATCACTAGTTTCACCAAGTGAAGAGGAAGAAGGAGAGGGAGAAACAAACGAAGTAGAAGATGGGGGAGAAACTCTAGTATCATCTGGTTGCTGATTTGATTGTTGAGGAATTATGGTGTTTTGAATGATAGAGGTCAAGAATAGCCAGACTGGTAGGCCAATTGTGAGTCTTGGAAGGAAAAATGTAGCCATGTATGGAGCACAAATATCTCCCCAAGAAGAGAACGGACTAGGATTCCCCCCAAGGGGAAATCCTTGATTGGTGGACTCCATTATCTCAACCTAAGACCAATGAGGGAACAATGATGTTATTCCGACTTAAATAAATTTTATGACGCTTTGGCACAACTTCCTTTTTCAATTTTTAAGAGTCAAGAAAAAGCTAAAGGTGACTCTAGTCGCCTTTGATTTTTAATGAGCCTGAAGTGATAAGTGCTCAGATGGACCTTTTCTTTTAAGGAGTCGAAAAGGAACAAAAGTGACTACTCTGGAAATCTAGATAGAGGGATTACCAAACCAATCGCAAAACTGCAATATACACCTCGGTGGTAAATTATAGAGAAATTACCAAGGACTTTACGTACGGTAGTCAATCTTCCCGAATGTTGTGTTCAGTGCATTGCGATCGATAGGGCGGCAGACATGACTTCCTAAGGATAAAGGATATCAGCCTATTGTGGTCTCCCAATATATACTCGACGGTACGTGGCAGCACAAGTCCATACTGGCACTTGTCGTATCAAAGAGGAGGAATCACCCAACCTACAATGAAAATGATAGTTACCAGGCTTTACAACGCCGAAATACGTCTCTAGCCTAGACTTCTAGATGTTGTGCGTTAGGTTCCAAAGAGTTTTTATGTTCATTGAGGTTTATTTTATAGTTGATCTTTCTTAAGAATTTTTCCTTTCAAGGTTCACCGCGTGATGTAGATATACACTTCCTAAATATGCAATCTATAATGTTAAACAATCATTTATTTTCTTTTAGTAATGAAAATCCTAGCTACTAAGGAAAGAAGAGTAAAATTCTTTCAACAGAGAGTAGAGAGCACACACTAAATGCACTTTTCCTAAATCAATTTCCGGATGCAGTCTAAATGCAAATGCAAATGCACATGCATGTATTTGTTTTTCCATTTCCTTAATGTGAGAATGCCAAAAACAAAACTAAGTACAGATCTGAACTACTTTTCTTCAAAGTGACACTTTAGCAATTTCCTTTCAAAAACGAAAGGAAGACTTAGACGACACTTTCAACTTCGAATGGGAAATTGCTTTTGACACTTCAAATAATTGACAATTCAAATCAAATACAATGGCAAAAGTACAATCGACTATCTAAAAGAGGAAGACTTTATGACACTCTTTTTCTTGACTCAAAATGACAGTTGCGACACTTCCAAATCAAAAGACGACAGTTCGATTAAGCTACTATTTGCAAAGGAGGACTGTAAATGATGAAAAATACATAAAAAAACATTCACAATTCCTTATCAATGGAGGTTGAATAATGTAAAGGAAGAAGGCTTAAACAATGATATACTGATCATAGGTAGCAAAACTACTAGATAGAGCTTAAAACAATGAAGAAAAAACCAAAATCTGGAGAGAGAAACAATCACATTCAATCATCGCACCTGTCCTTAAGGAAAACAGGGATGCATCTCACCTGCAGCATACAAGAGGTGCGATGCATCCAGACTACCAATGAGAGACAGTGTGATGGTCCAGGGACGAGACTGAGCTTGGTTTTCACCCACATTTTGTAGCTAAGTTCAGGGATTTATGACAAGATTATGATAAACAGTAAAAACAAAGTATAGAGGTATGATCTAATGAGGTTATTGAGCTACCACCAGGGCACTTAGGATGTTTGCAAGTCAGATGTTCAGTTCATAAACCAACCCATAGATTGACTAAAGCAACGTTGATATACTTTGCAATTACATAACAAAAGCAGTTCGAAGACTAGCTGGCTTAACTTTAGGCTCCGTCTGTAGTTTATAAAGAAAACAACAGTAATAAACAAACAAACTATTCCCTCCCCGGTGGATTCGCCATTTTGTTTCCGGGAAAACTAGTGTCTAGTCAGATCTGCTAATCCCACTAAGACAGGTAGCTATCTTAGAAACAAACAATTCAAAGTAACTTGTGTTTTCCTTTATGGGAGATAGATGGGAGAGAAGTAGAGAGCACCAACCTTTGTCTTTTGCTTGGCTCCTTGCTTGTTTCCTCTCTCCTTTGATAGAGCTTCGCCACTCCTTTCTCACTTGTCCCAATTCAAAGAACACTTGTAGAGACAAAGCAACAAAATACCATCAAAGCATAGAGATCTATGATACCATAAACAATGTAGAATCAGATGTACATTAACCATACAAATGCATACACAAATACAAGATTCAGAAATAAGCAAGTATATGGAGGAAAACTCAAATAACTTTATTGATAGAAGTAGAAGAGAGGATTACAACCCAGCTGTCTAATCTAGCGCCATCCTCCCAGCATGAAAGCCCTCTTCACCTCGTGAAAAGCTAGATCACCCAACAATACAATGCTTCATAGAGAAACCAATAGCACTTCCTTACAAAATACAAAATTCCAGCCTCTGGATCTCTAGGATGAGGATCCATATATAGATATTTGCAGGGAGGTGAGTCAGCTTCTGGGTTTTTGATTAGTGTCATTTCACTGATAGTTCTTGGTTCCACTTGGAGATTTCATGATCTCTGAATTCAGAGAGGCAATTGTCATATGAGCGGTTTCTAGAAGATTCTCTGAGTTTCCACCTAGCAAACTACCTCTACCATTTGTCTACTCTCGCTCATCGCACCCTACAAAAGGGATTTTCAGTATGCATCGCACCCCTTGTGTGTAACAGGTGAGATGCATCACACCCTCAGCATGGAGCAGTCTATATGGTTCAGTTTTGACCAGTTCTAAGTAGTTTTTTAGGGAGAACTTCTAGGAAACGATGTAATCAGTTGACCTTGATCCTTTAGGGTTTGAAACAACACTTTTAGGGGTTTGAGAGCCCTTGGTTTATCGACATATTAGATTGGGGTTGCAGTGCCCAAATATGTCTATAACAATAGGTTTGAGCACTAATCAAAGATAGTTGTCTGAACTTCTCCACTAGGGAGCTTCCACATTGTTCAAAATATTCAACAGGACCGAGAGTAATCCCTGCATAGATGTACTTACCACGAATCCAAACACTGAAGTGAGTTACCATAGTAGTCACCACAGATCTGAGGTTCCTCTTGTAGTTGTACATGGGTCCTTTCTGGTGCCTCTGTAAGTCGAGCTTCAACCCTTGTTCACTGACCACAAGTATGATTCTCCTTACTAACCACATGTCTAAGCATCAAGCCTTCTTGCATGTGACTTTTATATGGTTTCATCACTAGTTTGATATTTAAAAAAATATGAATGTCTAAGCCTCTCCACAGGACTGAATTCTGAATCCTGAAATTGTCACTGGTTTGAAGTTTAGTATTCACAAGACAGTGTCTTTGGTGTTCTACAAGTAGTCTACCCACAAGTTTGAACCTCCACACACATCTATCACAAGTCACGAATGTGCTCAGGTTCGAGCTTGAGATAGCACTTGTCCAAGCTCAAGAATATTATGGTTATGCACTTCTTCTAGGTCTGAGATATCTGTGTAATTAGGCCAACAGGTCTATTCTTTGCAGTGGCAACAAATCTGAGCTTGTTTAGAAGACTGCCCAAATGATAAACCACAAAATTGTTCACTTCTCTATGGTATGTAACTCTAAGGTATGAAATGTTGTAGGGTAGTATTACAACAATTCTCCCATAGAACTTATCACTGCCCAAATGATAGATTAGTGAGTTTACCATAGATGAATAGACAAAGATAATTTGTTGTCTAATCTTGAGGAAGAATAACCCAAACAATAAACTTTTTAAAGTCCTCTTCGGCCTCAGTTCACGAGATGTGAGCTTGCCTCATTGTTCTATGTTCCTCAGATATTCTTCACCGAATTGATGCCCTGAAATGGAGTATTTAACCTTATATTTATACATATTTGACATTTGACAAAGAGACACGTCAATTGGCCATGGAGTTGAGTTACATATGTTGGCTTAGGTCAGTTAGCAAAAAATATGTAATATTTCATCAATGAAAAATCATTTTCTCTTGGTCTATGAGGATTTAGATGGCGAGTAATAGCTCGTTGGAAAGGGCTTGACCTCCTTTACAATCCTATGTCAATTCCACCATTATATAAGGTCATTTTATCATAAAAAAAAACAATATTTGTGAAATTTTCATCATTATTTATTTAAAGTAGTTTTAGGATTTTATGTCTAGGGCTCCTTCTTCATAGATTTTAGGCCTTCAAGTTTTTAAGATTAGGGCATCTAAGGATTCTTCATTAGAGCTCCAAATGTGACCTTCAACAATCATCCATACCATTATTATCTTCATCAAGGACAAGGGCTAGGGTTTTTTATTATGATTCAATATTCATGCTTAGGGGATCCTCTTAGGGTTTACATAATGAGGTTAGGACAACAAGGGTTATTCATGTATCACAAGAATATTTTCCATCTCCAACAATGCCATATTGACATCAATGAAAATTTGACCAACAATGGATATGTTTGATTTGGTTATTGCAAGTGTGGTCTATTAATATTTTATGGATTGATTGCAAATCAGTATGATTGTGTGTCAATATTTGATTTTGATGAGGATTTATACAGAGGTTACATAAATATATGACATTATGTATGCATAGATTACTTTGACAGTGTGTGTATGTAGGGATTAGAGTGTTTCTTGAATGATGTTTCCTCCTTTGCTTGATTTGTAGTTGATTGGTCGATAGAGGGAATATGTTGCCATGTCTATGATTGATTGTACATTTGAGTATGTATGTAGTTTTTGTTCCTAAATAATGTGTACGTCCACAAATATGCTTCATAATAGTGACATATACATTCTAAGTTAATAAGTGTTTTATTGTTGGTTGGTCTAGGTTGTTGACCGTTGTTTTTGCTACTGAGTAATGTGTATGATCATGGTAGATTTTATTTGAACATGCAGAATGACTTGTCTTTTATATTTAGTGATATGAGATCTATATGCAGGTATTATGTAGAAAAGACCCATTTGTAGGTGGGTTCCCTTATTTACATTCATGTATATATTCTGATATGATCAGGGTTTGTAATGTTGGTTGGTTATTAAAGTAGATTGATTTTTTCTTATTTGTTGTTGATTGTCAAGGATCTTGTATTTGACAATTTGTGGTATTGATGAGCAAAGAACTTGAATTGGTTAGTTTTTTTAATATTTGGCTTGGTATATCAATGATATGGATGCAGAGGGGTGTTTGGTGTCTTGGTATTTAGTATTCATTGTTTGGTTTCAGAGTGGTTATTGGTATTTTGTGGTGGAGCATATTGTTGGGTGTGGGTCCAATTTGAAAATTTGATGAAAGATGGCCTACATGTTTTTGTCTTGGTTTGAGACAAGTGGATCCATTATGAAAATTTTGAAACGTGGTCCACAAAGGTGTTGAGGGTTGGAGCCTTTAGTAAGGGAGTAGGAGATTCCTTTTGGTAGTAGTCGGTAAATCTATTGAGGGAATAGGAGCTTCCTTTTGGTAGAAGTCAATAAACTTGATCAGGGAGTAGTACCTTCCTTCCAATCAGAGCTGCAGAAAAAGAGGTTGTAGCTTCCTGCAGGTAGGAACCTGTGTACTAGTAAGAGTTTTCATCAGTACAAGATATAACGAATATTTTCTTTATAGCAATGAAGAAGATAAAGATGAAAACAATGGTAGTTTTCTCCCAGTTTGAGTTTCCACCTAAAAATATTGGTGTCCCTATGTTTTGATGGGTTGAGTATGTGTAAACCCATAAGTCTTCTTAGCGTTAGTGGCCAAGAAGTCCCTACATAGGAGAGTTCAAGAAAGGGATTTTATAACCCTCCTCACTTCCATCATTGTCTCTTAAAGAAACAAGATTGATGGAGTATGAGCATCCATCAATAACTTAATAGCAAATTCCTTGAAGGGGATTTCCAACCCTTTGAAGTTTAAAGATAAATTGATCATAAGGGGGATGTCCCTAGGGCAATTCTCTAAGGACCCCAATAAGTGACTTATGTTTTCAAGAATGAACCTTTGAAATTTCCTATTTTTGGGCTAAATAGGAAATATTTTTGACGCCTCTAATGAGGATTTTAATCCTTTTCTTCATAAGAGCCCAAATTTCCCTCCACTTCTTAAATGAGGGATTTTTGAGTCCATGAGTTTGACCATCAAATATATTTTAGATTATGTGAGATAGTGAGAGTTGGCTAAGAAAAAAGGTTGTCTATGAGGATGAGAGGCTAGGATTTGAGAGAGCACATACATGAAGAATTCCTTAGAATTTGAATAATTGTGAGAGGGACTAATGAGGAGGGTTGAGGCCCAAAGAGGCCTAATAGGCATGACAGAAAATACATTTTCATGTCGATGATCGAGGCAAGGTTAATTTCTCCATATGATCCAAATTTCAACTCTAAATTAACAAAGCAAGAGGAGTTGGGAGAAGGGGGGATTAGACTTACCAAAATTTTATCTAGATACCATCATTTTGGGAGAATCATGCATCCATGGCTAGATCCATATTGGGCCTTTTCCGTATTGTTGCTATGCTCAGAGGGTGATGACATGTTCATGGCTTGAACGATAGCTATTGTAGCAGAGTCAGGTTAATCCTCCACCATTGGTTTCTTCACCCAGATTTTGTGTGGGCGCAATCCCCAAGTGGTGATATGAGTTGCAACACCCATACCAAAAAGGGATACCCTCATAGTCCAAATATTAAATAATCGTGACATCAACATGCTAAATTGAAATGGAGTCTACTAATCCTCTTGCCAACCTTAATACAACCAAAGTACGAGTCGTTTCCAAGAAATCAATGGTTTTAAAAGAGAAATCAACTTAATACAAAAATCATATAGGATTACCAATCTCACAGAACACCTCCTCAAACCACAATATTAGGGGATCCCTGGTAAACAAACCAAACCAAGGTGACCTCAAGCCTTTCAGAGAAGTCAACAATGCCCGTAGACCATGGTTTTAGAAAAATTGATGAGGATCCCCAATTATGGTGCCAGTGGGACTCTATTGAAATTTTCTTCTTACACATGATTCAAGCCAACTAAATATCTACCAAGATCAAGCTTATGAGTTCACACCCAGTGAGAACTACACAACCTTTTGTTCATTTCTTGAGGGATCCCCCCCAAAATAATGTTACCAGTGAACCTAAATACCAAATCCACACCCTCCATGAGCAAGATTTGTTTTAGCTTGGCTCTTGACCCTAGAATCAAATTTATATCCTTAATTTTGACCCATTAGCAACTTAGATTGTGTTCATCCATAGGTTCTTGACAAAGGTTGCAAGCATAGTAGCCAAGATGTGATTTCCCTGCACAACCTCTCATTAGATTTGTTAGGGTCCTATAATTTATAGGATCAAATGATCATTGAATAATTGATTTCAGTATTTTAGACTGTAAATAATATTTCTTTCTTCAAATGATTTCCAAAAAAAGATAGAAAAATGAAAAGATGGTATAAATACAAAAAATAGAAAAAAAGGAAAAAGAAAATAAATGATAAATGAACCCTACAAAAAAAATTAATAAATGTGAAAGTGATGCTAGTTTAAGTGCCACTACTAGCCTTCTGTCATTGTAAAGAATAAATTCATGAAATTGTGTGTAACTTGTTTAAATGCCACAATCCATTTATGCTTGAAACATATAGTTTAAGCATGTTTAAGTTGGTTAAAATTTATGTTAATTAGATTAGAGTGAATAACTTAGCCAAATAGTGATCTTGGCTAAGAATAGATAGGTAGAATAGGTGAATAAAGTTAATCCAGCTATTTAATCTAGATTAATTTAGTTGATTAGATTAGTTTAGTGAGATGAAATAAATATTCTTAATCTCTTTAGAATGAAAAAATTGATAGGGTTTGTAGGTTTAAATGCATCCTAATTTGCTTTAAAATGCATTAGAATAGGAAAAGAACGGTTTCGATGTAATAAGCTAAGTGGTTCATTGTCCAAAGTTTGGACTTTGGTTTATAAATAAAATGCTCAAAATAATGTTGTGGGGCCAACCAGTGTTAAACCCTCCCCCAGCCCATTTCGCAATCCCCAATCATCCCCTACACTGATCCAATGACCCATGAACCTTTTCAGACCCCCCCGTACTGATAATGTTTAACATAAGAGAGGGAGGGGGGGGGGTGGGGGTCCAAAAAAACAATTTCCTGCCCCCATATGTGTCAACACCGTAGGATTTCGGACCCCCCCCCCCCACTTACCAGATACTGCCTACACCCGCCCTTCGAAAGTGGTTTCGCCTTTTGCCGCAACCCACCTTCCCGCCAATTGTCACCTCCACATCTTGTCTCAGCCACCATGTGTCCATACTCTTGTCACTCCTACCAATGTTCTCATGCCATTCGCCCACCAATCCTTAACTGCCAAATCCATGATCGTTGCATCCGCCATTAATATTTTTTTTGTTCACCTGTGCCATTTCAGAAATTAATGCCATATCAAGATCGTTAATCTGATAGTTAAGCCTGGTTCGTGCCTTATAAAAATTGAATTCTCATATTTGATTACACCTTTCCTTCCTCACTGAATGAATATTGCTCCCTCCCTTGTGTGCTCTGATCTCATAGTAGCATTCCCATCGCTTGTCTCTAATCAGTTTACAAAGGTGCTGCCACAAAATTGCCCCAAAATTATTGAAAATTACTACCAATTCCTTTTGTTACATCTTTCCCCTATCCATTCTGCAACTACAATGGCACCCAAAGTCACCCTTGTATTGAATCCTATGTTCACTCCCCTTGTCGACTTAGACCACATTCCACTCACTGAAAAAGACTATAAGATTGTCGAAACACAGTGTGAATTCAACCTCTTCGAATTTCACTATTGGTTTCAGGATAATTTCCTCAATCGATCTGGTGAAATAAACCTCTGGTAGTCTAGACTTCCTTTGTTTGTTTTCCCCCAGTCCTATCACTTTCCCAAATTCTTTTTAAAATGCCAGGCCTCTTACCTTTCAAGCAGGAGGGCTATTATTTCCCCAAATGGTGAAATTCTCTTCACCAATACAGCAGATAGCATAAATAAAATGTTTCAAGTCCCCCACAGTGATTCTCTTACCCTTTTTTCCCTTGAAGCTCTCAGAGAAATTTATCGGAAATTAACCTTCCCCCAAAGAGCTACAATTTTTGAAGTTTTCCTCCCCGAAGACTCTCAAATCCCTAAGAAAAGTCCCTCGTATCCCTCTTCTAGGTTCCCTCAAAGGACCAAACAGATTATCTATGTCTTGTCATCCATTCTTGGTTATTATTCAGATGAATGGGTAGATGAGCCTATTCTAGGCTTTCTATCCACCTTTTCTTCATGAGAAGTACTATCAGTCACCTTTGACTATGGTCACTTCTTAGAAAATGTAATTCATGAACAGTTCCTTCAATTTCTAACTCAAGGAATGTTTAGATATTATTCAATTTTCATATACATGTTTATTTTCTTTCAAACAGATAAGTTTCCATTCACAGTACAAAAGCTTGATCAACAAGGAGAGCCACAGTCTATTGTCTTCTGGACTTCCTTAATCAAAAGAAATTCATAGGAATTCAGCTTCATAGACTTCATCGATCAATTTATCTAGTTAGAAACTTGTTTGTTGAGTGGCCAAAAAATTCCAAGGATAAGTGAGGACATTC
Organism: Pinus taeda; assembly: GCA_000404065.3. NCBI lineage: Eukaryota > Viridiplantae > Streptophyta > Pinopsida > Pinales > Pinaceae > Pinus > Pinus taeda. The sequence continues at coordinate 149,734 of APFE030509596.1, read as the reverse complement.
AGAAAGTTTTATAGCTCAATGAACATGTGAAAATAGGGGATTGGTACCTATACCATCCATTCACATAAATTAGAGTGTATGGTTCAGAGCTACCACCATATAAACTACCTAGGTATCTACCAATGATAATATTTTCCTTGGAGTACATCAAGAAAATAATTCACTCTGACAACATTCACTTCATGGTAGCTAATAAGAAATCTCAGTTATAGATCAAAACACAAATAAGACCTTTCATCTACAATAGTAGAGTAGCAGGAGAGGAAGAAGACCTCCTACTAGAACAAATGAACTTCCCTCTCAGTTTCACTTGGTCTTATGACACATTTGGGGTAATTTCCAAGTTAAGAGTGGAACAAAAAGCTACACCATATGTGCATACTCAGAGGCCAGAAATAAAGAAGTGTATGAACCAACACACTTGAGTAGAAAATACATTGCAGGAAGCCGAGGAGCTTTCCAGGACAACTTTAGAGACTCCCATACCCAGAGAAAAGATAGATAAGAGACCAAGAGAGGATGATTCCCTGTCCGTTACAGAAGTTTCAGCCAAAGAATTCAAAATATTACACAAAGAAGATTAAAATAGGCTCTAAAATAGACTTCCCACCATTGGAGGACATACCAGGCACTATTGTACTCTCAAGTTTGTAGACTTTTAAGTTGGATAGTGGTACCACAAAGTCCCCATCATCCTCGTCTACTAAAGAGATTCCAACTACTATACCTCAGACACCAGAGTCATCTACAAAGTAGAAGCAACTAGATATTTTTCAGAGATTTAAAAATATTAAGCAGAGGAATGAACCCATTCATGATAATATATATGCTCAATTAAGGAAGAAATCTTCCTCCATGCAACACAAGCTCATCTCACCATATGATACAGAGAAGGGAAGGATGCATATGGAATTCTTGTAGTTCGAGGTCCCTCAACCAAAGTCAGCAGCAGATTTCAAACAAACTACTTTTGAATTTGAGGAAAAGGATGTCCATACTTTAGATCAAATAGATATACACAGGCAGGTTGGAGAAATGGTATACTATACTTTCACACAGACTGGTATCACTACTTCCAAACTACAACATACTTTGAATAATGTGCAGTCTCAACTTAAATTGGAGAAAGTGTCCTCACTTGCCAAAGATACCAGAATCAAATACTTGGAGGAAATGGTGGTCAAAGCAACCTTTGATCTAGACAATTCAAAATCCATGGAGTAGATAATCAGGAAGAAGAATGTTGATATGGTAGCCCTAAAGAATAAATTGAATCTACCAACAATAGAGGACCCCCAGGCCAAGGAACTTTGAGAGATAGAGCTACAAAAGAAAGAGATGTTGAAGCTTCTAGTGGAACAAAGTGCATAAATCAAAGCAATGGAAGCAAAAATGGACAAGCTGCTAAAAGGAAAGGAACAGAGTTCACAACTTGTAGTAATTCCTCTTGATGTAGTTCCCATTGCATCTCTACTTCAAACAGGTGTCCCTACAGCAACGACGACAGTAGGCAAAACATCTTCTACTATGATTCCCACATTAGTTGTAGATGATTCAATTAATTTAGCTAAATCCATGGAAAACATGTCTATAGAGGGAGAAGAGCCAAAGAAGATGAGGAAGGAGGTGAAAATCCTACAGGAATAGAGTAAAAGGTTTGAAAATGCCTTCATGACAGAAACACATAAGTCCCAAAAATTGTCCCATAGATTGCAGAAGATGGAAAAAGATTGTTCCATGGGCAAGACATTGGCATAGGTAAAAGAGAATATCTAGAAAAGGATCAATGGAGACATGGAAGAAATTTGGCCTTCGATCCAAATTATTTTTGAGCAACAGGAGCTGATTGAATGGTCCAATGAATACATCCAACATATCAAAAATAAATTGGGAGATAAACCCAATGAATCCACTGAGCTCATCAAATTTCTCAACTCCAAGAACAGTCAGGAATTGGAAGAGTCGGAAATTGAAGACAAAATTGAAATGATTTTCGAAGTCAGGAAAGTGTTGACTAAAATAAATATTATGAGACAACTTGAAGAGAAGGGTTGAATTATGAACACTGGTATACATAAATTCTTCACCAAGCTAGAGCCTCTCTACAAGAATGGACTTCCAAACTTGGTATTTATTAATAAAAAGCTCAGCACATTGTCAGATTATAGCGAGAAAATTATGACCAAGGCAAGAGACAGTTCAAAGGTTACAACTGGAAGATTCAATATGAAAGGAAAGGCATTCCTAGAATCATTGGCATATGATCTCGACATTCAGTATGAAATTCTAAATTTATTCATCACCCGACCGACATTTTCCAAATATACTGAAGTCGATGAAGTGTACAGAAAGTTGTTGAAGATGAATATCCCGAGTGAACAACACTGTGATAAATTTTGTGAGTTACTGGAGTAAATGGTATTTTTTGGGGCACAATTCAGCATTACATCACATGCAGAATTCGAGCACCAGACATCCAACTATTCCACCAATTTAGTGCCACCACTTTAGACAGTTCGAATTTCCCTAATATCATTGTAATAAGTTAGATTGATTCATATTTATTATTTTGTACATACATCCTAGTCATTCTGACAAGATATTTTTTGTAAATTGATTATAAATATTCAGAAGTATCAAGTGTTGGTTTGTGTGTGAAGAACACTATTGTATATTGCTGGAGCATTAGCAAATTTACCAGTAATACAGAAGCTCTTTCATAGGATTCTTGTGTCAAGTTGTTGGTGAAGTGCATCTATCGTCTTATGTGTTTATATTCCTTTGTTCATAGCACATATTTGTTTCCAAATTTGAATTATTCAATAGATAAATAAAGGAAAAAATTTGTTTAAATCTACACTCTGCACTTGGCTACAAATAATTTCAATGTTTTCTTGTGATATTTAAATATAGAATTCAGGTAACAATGCTCTATATTTAAAGTGAACATTAAATCTGTTCTTCCTTCTCCATTTCACAGACCTTAAAGAATCTAGTCAGTTTTGCTACCCTGCCCTGTGAGATCTATCTATAGACACTGTTGTCAATCTATATTTTATGTAATAGACGCCATAGCCCAATGATAATCTAGTTATCAACCAAACATTCGAATACAAATCAAACCCCAAACTTCATAACTAGCCTAATATTCATTCCAACAAAGTTAAATCTTACAGAGAGGGCCCTCTCCGAAGCTGATAGGACTAGATCCCGACTTCCAAAGCTGGTTTGTGGTTAACTTGGTGATTTTCTTCTGCAATCTCAAAAAATTATTGTGTGCTAAAAAGATCTATAGTAATGTATTTCCTTATGAAACCCTCTTGAAATGTCATTATCAAATTTTCCTCATAACTATAATTAAATCTTGTTTTGGGTTGTTCAACAGGTGATACCTCATCATGAATTGAAGTTCCCCTATGCTCCCATAAAATTTTATCATACCTTGACTCTACGTCCTTGATGACTGAAATGACTTACGAAGAACTTGTGTGGGCTAAAGCTTGAATGAAATGTATAAGCCTTGTGCTTCCATTGAGATGGCACTCTACGATATTTGTGGCAGGGATAAATATTTCCCATCAATTACTTGTGGAGGATGCTTTCTAAGTTCAGTAATGATTGATTTGAGTACCTATAAATTGTTCTCCTCCATAGGCTAGTCAAGCATGTGTTTTAAACTTCCAAAGCATTCAATGAGGCCCAAATTGATCGGCCTTCTAGTTGGTCATCCATAATATACAGTTTCGTCCTCCATCCATCATGTCTACTACATACCCAAAACCTTGCTAACATGGTGGGTACATGATCTAGATTCATGCAAAAATGAAATGAAATACAACTTTAAAAGGAAACACGAATCTATAGTGAAAATTCAACTTTAATTAATTAATACAAATACTGAAAATTATTGACATGTAGAATGGAAACAAACTAGCTCGAGCAATGGTAGTTTATCTCTGAGAAGAGATGTGATGGCTACATGCCTCTCAACTGTGTTACAATGAGGTTCAAAGGAATTTTTATCATAAATAAGAAGTCTGAAACCCTAACCCTAGGAGATGAAGAGCTAAAGGTTTTGGGCCTCATTGGGGTAAGTTGGACCACCAACTTTCTATGGTCATAACTTTGGCATACAATCTTTGTTTGACTATCATAATACTTTGTTTTGAAGATCTCCATGGGGAGGTGAAAAATAATATGTGAAACAAATTTTATCACTTTTATACTCTCTTTTTTTCCCAGAAAATATCTTTTTGGTCCTCAAAAGAACCCTTAAAGTTTAGGACCTGAATAACTGCCAAAAATAGAAAGTTGTGCTAGAATTAAGGAAACTGAAAGGAAATAGTGTTGGTCGTCCAAGTAGAATATGTGGGTGGCCACCAATATCCACCTGGATCAGTCCTCCCCCATTACGAAGCAATGGTCCCCATTGCACTGAGTGCCTCCATGAGATGGGAAAACTTCTATTGAACTTGGTCCCTAGTGAGCCACTTGCCTTGGTGTAGGAGATAGCTAGCTTTGAAAAATCGATACAATTGGATATCTTTTTTAGTGTTATGTATTTATGTGTTCATGATCTGATCAATTGTGGCATGTTTGGGTTGAGCTTTGTTGGTGTCAGTTGCTCAGCAATGTGTGATGTGTCTAATAATGGTGGAAAGTGTGGCCGAAGGCGGTCGACATTGAATACGGGGTGCAAGCCAAGGAATGGAGGGATACTAAGCTCTAAAGCATTGTATCCCATAGAATTGTTTATGATGTAAGGTCCATATCACAGTGGTCAAAGCTTTCGATGGGCTCTGATAAGGCATTCTTTCTAAAGATGTAACCAAACTTTGTTGCCCACCTAAAACTTATGTGGCACCCAATGTTGATCATGTCGTTGTTTATACTTGGAACTGACTTTATCCAAGATGTTGTGAACCTACTAGCGGATGTGCTGAATGTGCTCAATAAACCTGGTGGCTTTATCAACTTCAGACTGAACATGGACAGATTCTTCCTACGTATTTGCAAAAGGAAATGCAACATCAAGGGAACATAATGGGTGAAATCCTTGGCCCACTTGCAAGGGGTTGTGTCCATTCAAGCTATGGAGAGCTCTATTATTTTTTTTTTCACATAGGGAAGACTCTCATCCCATGTTCCCAAATGCTTAGATTTGTACATGCGTAGTATATGCACAATCATCCTATTAATGACCTATGACTAGCCATCAATTTGGGGGTGAAATGCAATCGACTTGGTGAGCTTGGTGTCCAACAATGACCAGAGTATTTACCAAAATGTGCTTAGGAACTTCATATACTAATCTAATATAATTGTTTTTGGAACCCCAAAATGTACCCATACTCATTCAAAGAATATTTGTAAGTGGCTTATGCAATGAATTCTTCTTACAAGTAGCCAATATAGCCATCTTAGAAAATTTGCTAATGACCACAAATACATAGTCATTACCATTCTTGGTAGAAGGAAGGCTATACATATAGTCTATGGAGATGGAGTCCTAGGTCCAGCTAGGAGTAGGCAGAGGAGTATACAGGCCTCGCTTCTTAATAGTTGGTTCGGTGATGGCACAGGCAGTGCAAGATCTGATATATTTTCCAACATCCTGTAGGAGATTTGGCCAATAAAAATACTTATGCAAAACTGACACTATATTTTCTACACCAAAGTTTTCTACAACCCGACTATAGTGTGCCTCCCAAATCATTTCCGCATGCTTGCTTAAATGAACACATATGTGCCCTAGGTGGCATAACAGTGTTTTCTGGAGGTGGAAGTTTGGAACTTGCTTTCGCTCCACCAACATCTAGTATGTGGTGGAAAATTATGGATCATTTTTGTAAATTTGCGGCCTTCGAGAAGTCTCGTGCCCACAAGAGGTGAGGACAGTGGTCAGTGTCACAACCAATGGTCAGTTGAGGAAATCTGCAACATTATTTTTGTTTCCCTTGTTGTACTTGATGTTCAAATGAAATTGTTGCAAGTATGTGGACAATTTTTTATGGCAGTCATTCTGTAACTTCCTTTGTGTCTTTATAAACTGAAGAGGTCAGTGATCTATGCGGATAATCATCTCCTTCCCCAGAATGTAATGTTTCCACTATCAAAAAGCCTACATAATGGAATATATCAAGGATATTTCCAAATTGTACCGGAGAGTGTCTCACTATGATATGCCACTGGATGCCCTTACTAGGTGAGGACTGCACCAATCATGTAATTGGAGACATTTGTCTCAATTTCAAATGGTTGTTAGAGGTCCGGTAATATGAGCATTGGTGCAGAGAAAAGGCAGTGCTTCAGCTCAATGAACATCTTCTGTTGGGACTCAAACCAAAAAAATTGTATTTTTCTCTACCCTTAGTAAATTAACTCAAAGGCCAAGTGATATGAGAGTATCCCAACACAAACTTTCAAAATAAATTGGAAAGGCACAAAAATATGCGAAGCTCCATTAGAGTGGTCGGGGTTTGCCAATCCTAAATTACCTGGATCTTAGTTGAATCCACATGGATTACTTTCTCATTAATGATGTAACCCATATACTAGACCTGGTCTGTTCCAAAGGTGAATTTCTCCAAGTTGGAACATAGTTTATGTTAACGCAAGGTTTGCAAGACTTGTCGAATGTGTTGCAAGTGCTCTTCCCAACTCTTGTTGAATATGAGGATGGCATCTAGATATAAAACCATGAATGAGTTGGTGAAGGGCCGTAAGATTTCATGCATCAGCCTCATGAAAGTTGCAAGGTCATTTTTGAACCCAAAAGGCATGACTAACCACTCAAAAAGACCCTCTTGGATTTGAAGGCAGTCTTCCATACATATGGTGGTTCTATTAGAACCCCATGATAGTCATACTTCAAATCAATCTTGTTGAAGTACTTGGCCCCCTTGATCTGGTCAAGAAGGTCATAAATCCATGGAATTGAATACCTATTCCTAACATTGATTTTATTTAGTGCTTGATAATTCATGGAGAATCTCGAGGCCTAATCCTTCTTGTACACAAGTACACTTGGGCTCCCACGAGGTGAGGAACTTGGTAGGTGTTGATTTTGGGTAGCATTGGATGTGCTCTAGCTCCGAAATTTTGTGGAGGGGCTAGGTCACATGAGATCTCCAAGACCTATAAATCATTTGGAGAAATTTCACCCGGATGAGGAGTTATTAAAATAATTAGTATTTTTAATGGGTTCCTAAGTCTAAACTTATGAAAATAAAAATATTAATGGGTATTAATAAAGATATGGATGACAAGCTTCTAAGAGATGAGGATCAAATCTGTTTTAATCTTATTCATTGATTAGAGACTTAATCTCAGTCATTGCTTCATCAATAGGAAAAGTATAAGAGAAGACTTGAGAGTCATTTTGAGACACATCGGGCAAATACTCAGTACCCTAAAGGAAATCGATTCTCAAGGAGGAGTTCGATTTTAGAGGGAGAGTTGCAGGGTGGAGGAAGAGGAGGGCATCAACAACAGTCAGTTACAGAGGAGGAGGTGGCGCAGGGCAATCGAGAGACAGCGCATAGGGAAGAGCAAGAAGACAACACCATTGGAGATGTAGTCCTGAAGCAGGCTAACGCAAATTGGCACAAAGAATGTAGAAGTGACGCAGAGGTGGGTGAAGGGTCTCCAGGATGTAAAAACTTCTCTAGGAGGAGGAGAAACTTTTTCTTAGGTGTTTTCTCTCAGAAGTGTCTCAGTTTCTCTGTAAAATCATTCCTTGTAAAGAGATTTTTGCTGAAGATTAATAAAACACTATTCTACTGCATCGATTTTCCCACATTGGGTTTTTCCAAGGACAATTGTCTAAAAAAAAGTATGTTGATGTGATTGATTCTTGTGCTTGTATATCACTGTTATTTTCTCTACATAATTATGTGAAAACTGCAGTAGAATTTATTTTAATGTTTACTGAAGGGTTTTCGTAAATAACTTATTATGAGAGATAAGTAGGTGAAATAAATCAGTTAGTGCAGTAGAATTTCATATTAGAAATTTTCACAAGATATCAGAGCAGAGATCGAGAAACATGATAGAAGAATCTGTTATGAGTCAAGAGCATGATGTTGAGACATTAAATCATAGGGACTCATGCAAATATCCAAATAAAGAAGAGAGCACGAAGAACATGGATCACGATTATTCTATGTTAGATTCCAGACGGGAAGAAGAAGGCGCTTGCCTAGCAAGTTCTGCCTCCTCTGAGGTTTGGTATATAGATAGTGGAGCTTCCTGGCATATGACAGGAATACGAGGATGTTTTTTGAATTATCAGGAATAAAGGATTAATTTCCAAATCACCATGGGAAATAAGGCAAAGTGTACCCCCGTAGGAAGAGGTACTGTAGTGTTTCAAAAAGAAGGAGGGGATCGACTTTGAGAAACCAATGTGTTACATGTGCCAGGATTGGGGATGAAATTACTCTTTGTATCCGAGCTTCAAAACAAGGGCTATGATGTTTTCTTCATTAAGGAGAAAGTATATGTCAAACATCCGAGTTGGAAAAAGAAGGCCCATATTGGAATTAAAAGTAACAGGTTGTATAGATTACAACTAGAATCTCCAATGGCACTGATAGGAAGCACTGGAGATAAATATTTGAATGAACTATGGCATAGGATAATGGGACACTTACATAATGAGGCTCTGAGAATTATCTGGAAAATAGTATCAGGAGTTCCAGAATTAAATACCGAATAAGATGATGTATGTAGAGGATCCGCACTAGGCAAGTACGCCAAGGAAAAATTTTCCAGAACCAATAATAGGGCTAAGAGTGTTCTGGGATTGATACACTCAGATATATGTGAACCCATGTCCACAAAATCTCTTAGTGGTGCCGAATATTTCATCACCTTCATTGATGATCATTCTAGAAAGACTTGGATCTACTTTCTAAAAACCAAGGATGAGGTTTGTGGTCGATTCAAAGAGTTCAAGGCTCTAGTTGAGAATCTTACAGGAAAGAAGATAAAGATAGTGTGCTCAAACAATGGTGGAGAATACATCAACAAGTACTTCATTTATTTTTGCACAAGGGAAGGCATCAGAAGGGAGTGGAAAACCCCCTATAATCCGAAGCAGAATGGAGTAGAAGAAAGGAAGAACCGGACTATTGTTGAAGCAACCAGGGAAATGTTGTATGATCAGGATATGCCCAAGTTGTCATGGGCAAAAACATGCAACATGGTAGTGTATATCTAGAACAAGACACCTCACAGGGCATTAGGTAAGATTACTCTGATGATTGTCTTCACTGGTAAGAAGCCTGATGTGAGTCATTTCAAGATATTTGGGAGTTTGGCATACTGCCATGTACCCAAAGAAAAGAGGAAGAAATTGGATCAGACTGCAAAAAAGGATATCTTGTAGTATATAGCAAGAATGATAAGGAATAAAAAGTCTATCTTCCGGGAATAGGAAGATCGTAATTCAACAAGATGTAAAGTTCATGGAGGATAGAGCCTTCCATAAATCTTGAGAAATGCCTTCTGAAGAGAAGTCAAAGGATGATCTATTGGTCTAGCCACTTCAACCAGCAGAGACTAGCACTAGTATATCTCCTAAAGACAAAACTCCAAAGATGGAGCCTCAGGAAGAGGAGGAGCAGATGGATATACCCACTACTAGTAGTAGAATGAACCAGGAACTTTGATAGATACTACAAGATGTAGAGGATTTTTTCGAGGTGCCCAAGAATGAGAAAAGGGAGCATAGACAACCAAACAAATACCAATCTTTGGTAGCTCGGGTTGGATAACCCTCAAATTTCAGGAGGTCGTTCAGCATCAAGTATGGGTAGATGTTATGGTGGAGGAATGCAATTCCATAATGGTCATTTATGTCTAGGAAGTGGTACATAGGCCTCAGGACAGGTCAGTTGTAGGGTCGAGATGGCTCTACAAAGTCAAATACGCTGCAGATGGCACTATAAAAAAATACAAAGCCATATTTGTGGCTAAGGGGTTTTCTCATAAGGAAGGGATAGACTATGAAAAAACCTTCATGCTAGTAGCTAGGTATACTTCTGTTAGATCCCTGATATCCCTTGCATCTCAGATGGGGTGGGAGATTCACCAGATGGATGTCAAGATGACGTTCTTGAACGGGGTGATAGAAGAAGAAGTATACATTGAACAACCAAAGGGTTTTGAGACACATGAGAAGAAATCTCATGTATGCAAATTGAAGAAAGCCTTGTATGGGCTTAAACAGGCACCTAGAGCATGGTACGGTCGAATTGATGGCTACTTACAGAAGATGGGATTCATCAAGAGTGATGCAGATCCTAACCTTTACTATCTAGTTGTAGAGAACGAGCTTCTAATGTTGTTTTTATACATGGATGATCTATTTCTGACAGGATCATCTATGCTCGTCAAATATTGAAAGGAGAACCTAGCCACATAATTTGACATGAAGGATTTGGGACGGATGCATTATTTTCTGGGGTTGGAAGTTTGGCAGGAGAAAGGTAAATTTTTCCTTGGACAAGGAAGATACGCTGCAGATATTTTGAAAAGGTTCAGAATCCAAGATTGTAGACCTATGGTTGCTCCAATGATCACAAACTAGAAGAAAATTGATGCATCTAAGATAAAGAAGTCAATCCCACCTTGTACAGGCAGCTCATACGGTCCCTGATGTATTTGGTCATTACCAGGCTGGACATTTGTTACATTGTAAACACCCTCAGTCAGTTAATGGCAGAACCAAAGAGGGCACACTGGACAACAACCAAGCATGTTATGATATATATACGAGGAATAGTCGAGCATGGACTAATGTACACCCAAGGCAATAACATTAGGTTGAGTGGGTTCACTGACCCAGATTGGGCTAGAAGTTCAATAGATCAGAAAAGTACCATTGGGTATTGTTTCAGCATTAGATCAGGAATGACCTCCTGGTGTAGTAGGAAACAAAAATCCATGGCTCTGAGCTCAGTTGAAGCTGAATATATGGCATCTAGCACAACTTCGTGTGAAGCCATACGGCTTAGGAAATTGCTTGTGAAACTATTCAGAAGAAATATGGAAGTGACCAACATTTTGTGTGATAATCAAAGTTGCATCAAGCTATCTGAGAATCCAACCTTTCATGATCGATCGAAGCACATTGATATCAAGTATCACTTTATCAGTGACTATGTCCAGCGAGGGACCATATAGTTGAGGTACACCCCAACAGGAGAAAAAGTGGTAGACATCCTCACCAAGGCCCTAGGAAGAACAAAGTTTGTTTAATTCAGGGAGAATATGGGGTTGGTGAAGAATCTGTTTCAGTAGCAGAAGCGGAGTTGCAGTGCAGCAGTTAGCGGTGGCAGTACTGTGGGTAGCATGATGCAACATATTCATATGGAGTTGTGGTACAGATGTAGTCATGATAGTTATAGTGTCATGGGAAGTAATACAGGCTACAACAGTGCAATAGATGAGGGGCAGTTGTCTGAGCATCAACAGCGCGAAGGACCAATGCCATGGGTCATTGTGATGGTTCTGTTGGGAAGTATTGTTAGAGCATATTCCTTGCTAAGAGGAAGTGTTGATTTTCGATAGCATCGGATGTGCTCTAGCTCCGAAATTTTGTGGAGGGGCTAGATCACATGAGATATCCAAGACCCATAAATCCTTTGGAGAAATTCCACCCAGATGAGGATTTATTAAAATAATTAATATTTTTAATGGGTTCCTAAGTCTAAACTTACGAAAAAAAAATATTAATGGGTATTAATAAAGATATGGGTGATAAGCTTCTAAGAGATGAGGATCAAGTCTATTTTAATCATATTCGTTGATTAGAGACTTAATCTTAGTCATTGGTTCATCGACAAGAAAATTATAAGAGAAGACTTGAGAGTCATTTTGAGACACACCGAGCAAATACTCAGTAACCTGAAGGAAATCAATTCTCAAGGAGAAGGAGTTCGATTTCAGAGGGAGAGTTGTAGGGTGGAGGAAGAAGAGGGCATCAACATCAGTTAGTGACTGAGGAGGAGGTGGCACAGGCATTTGAGAGACAACGCAGAGGGAAGAGTAGGTATGCAACACCATTGGAGATGCAGTCCTCACGCAAGCTGACACGGATTGATGCGAAGTGACACAAAAGTGACGCAGAGGTGGGTGAAGGGTCTCTAGGGTGTCAAAACTTCTCTAAGAGGAGGAGAAACTTTGTCTCAGGATTTTTCTCTCAGAAGCATCTTAGTTTCTCTATAAAACCATTCCTTGTAAATCGATTGTTGTTGAAGATTAATAAAACCCTCATCTGTTGCACCAGTTTTCCCACATTGGGTTTTTCAGGGACAATTGTCCAAAAACAACTATGTTGAAGTGATTGATTCTTGTGTTTATATATCACTATTATTTTATCTATGTAATTATGTGATAACTGTAGTAGAATTTATTTTAATGTTTACTGAAGGGTTTTCGTAAATAACTTATTGTGAGAGATAAGTAGGTGAAATAAATCAGTTACTACAGTAGAATTTTGTATTAGAAATTTTCACAGTCGGATGTGCCATTTTCCATAAGAGAGTAATGGTATATCATCTCATTGGGTAGAGGTTCTCTGGGAGTCAGATCGATTGAATGTTTGACCTAACAATACAAATGTACCCTTGTGGGTGAGGAGAAGAAGTCCCTATATTCTTCCACGACCTTATCCTCCTACTTCTATTATGAGGAGGTACCCTTCCTAGTTGCCATGGATGTGGCCATGATATTCCCCTTACTTTGAGAGTGAATTATAAAGAAAATAAATTTCTCAGTCAGGGAGATGATCTTACTACATTGCTTAGCAAAGATCAAAGAAATGGTGATAGGCGAGGGTACCTCTAGTATCCTATATTGTTTACTTCCAAAAGTAATAATAATAGTGTGAGGCTTGGATGCATACATAATATGATGATTCCACAGGTACGGTTGGCCAAATAATACATCACAAACTTCAAGGGGTGAAACATCACATAGTACCTCATTCGTGAAGGGTTTGATGTTGTAGGGAAGGTGGCACCGCTGACTGACATGGAGATATTGCCCTTGGTGGAGCCATCTGATGGTGTAAAGTTGCGAGTGTGGTTTCGTTGGCAAGCCCAATAACTTCATGACCTCAACTGAGGTAAGGTTCTTTTGGCCCACATTGTCAACAATGAACTACAACGAAAAACCCTTCACCCACATTTGTGAGTGGAAGAGACATTCCCCCTCCTCTAGATCTTTGGGCTCGATATTTTGAACCTTGGTGGTCGAATCAGTATTATCAGATCAATAATTTTATTTCCCAAACAGATTTATATATGCTACTTCAGTGAAGTGAACTAGCATGTACACACAAATTTGATTAGAGAAACCAGTGTATATCTAGAGAACTTGTGATTTAAACAATTTATCATGTGTTGATCTTAAGCTAGTGCATAAGTAACATATTAGACAGTGCAATAAAAACATAATAAAGCATTACACATAAGAAATACACATGAGCACCAAGATTTAAGGCAAAAACCCAATGTGGGTGAAAACCACCTGTTGTTGTCATCTCTATCTTCTTTTAATAATAAGAAAATGTGTTTACAATATTTTACTGGTGCAGATGCATACCGGTACGTAGGCACCTACCTGTAGAAGGCTACAACCTTCTCTCGTTTTCTAGCTTCTATTGGAAGGGAGCTGCAACCCCCTAGCTCTTGTACTAGCTAATTTGTTTACTAGTACGTAGGCACCAACCTATAGAAGGCTACAACCTTCTTTCTTCCTCCAAGGGCCACGTTTCATGAATTTTCAGACTGGATACTCCTGGAACATGACATCACAATTTGAAGGCCATGTTTCTTCCAATTTTCATAATGGACCTGTTAGCACTCCAGGAAACTCTCCTGGGTTGTAACTCGGAGATGCCTGGCACCATATAAATCTTCAATATCGTTCTCTGAACTATTGGAATGGATTGGGGTTTGGATCAAGTCAGATGACTGTTCATCTTTGTTTTCACTCAAGACATGCATGAACACCCTCAACATGACAAGGATTTCGACCACTAATGCTCAATAGTTTATAGATTCAATAAATAGAAGGAGAATCCTAACTGTACCAACAGATACATACATAAACACATATGAATGGCTAGCTACAGAAAGTAAATGAAGCTTGCAAATCTAATTTATCAACGCAGAGATAAGATGGCAGTTATCTGGCATTAGATACAGAAGAAAACGTGAATAACCTATTCAAGTGCAAGGTTAGAACAGAGGAGAAAATGGGAATTGAACATGTAACATCAAAAGAAGCTTGTATTACTGGAATGAAAATGAGACGCTAGAAGGAATAGAGTATCCACAGTCTCCAAAAGTTGAACCCTTGATACTGCTAACTTTCAGCCATTTATAGGATTTTTACAATGCTCTCGAGCTCTCTAAGGCTCGAGATGTCTTCTAATTGTTTGATGCCATAATTATGCCATAATTAGATAGACATGAGCCGGAAGTATCTTTTTCTAACAACACAATAACCAAATTCTGGTAATTTTTCCATGCTGTCAAGTGGCTCGCTTGTGCCAGTGATGTTTCATGACCAGTCTGTTGGTTCGGTTGCATCGTGTTGTTGTTTTTCCCCTTTCAGCCATATATTCTGTTATTTCAGTTCACATGTCTGACTATCAAAAAATACTAACAGAGCCAAAACAGAGCTATCAGGAGCTATCGAGAGCTATCGGAGGAGCAAAGAGCATAACAGAGCTATCAGAGGCT